>APFE031645688.1:0-65414 GCA_000404065.3 Pinus taeda | reverse complement strand
AACAAGTCTTTGTTTGATCTGGGAGAATGGTACACTATATATGGAAAGTTGTATAGGGGCTATCAATATAATTCAAGTTGCAAAACGTAGGAGAAAATGTGGCCATGGGGATTGGTAAAATCAAATAAACCATAGATAAGATAAAATATATGAGTTGTAATCCTTAGTACCATGCAAATATCGAAACCTATCAAAAGAATTAAGTAATATGCATATGACCATTAACATATGACATGGATAAGACAAATAGGTACCTTCCCTCTCCCATATACATTTTTATATTGAATCCAAAAGTATGATCCATTCCATAAGGTTAGTGAGGAAGTGTGACAAAAATATAGGCAATCACCTATCATGGGAATTATGCAAAGTGTGCAAGAATATACATTCATAAGTATATATAGATGGAACTAGACAAACATCATAAACATAGAACAATGTACAATACGAATATTAAGGAAATTAAGAAGGATTAAAATCAATACTACTAGCTAACAAAAAAAAAATATTGAGGAAATAACGGGAGATATGACAATTTGGCTTCGAATTGTGCATTGTATCTTTTCAAGGGATTCAAACCATGTATATGATGAAGACCATGAGTTTGGTTGAATAGTGCGTTAGTTCATGTATTTGGTTTCATTCAAGGATATTGTGGGTGACTGTTAATGTTGTATGGTATATGTTGTACGTTGGAGTTGATTCATGTTCACGAGGCATTGTAGTTATCGCGAGAGTTTAGTTGCATTTACAAAACAAGCAGTTTCGTTAAGAGAAAACCTGCATGACCTTCAATATTATGATGTGATCTCGAAGGACTAGATACTAATTATTTTGTTATTTTGTGGTCCAAGCTAAGAGTGGCCTTTAGGTTTGTTATGACATTGTTTCTAGCACTTTAAATTCAAGAGGAATCTTCAAATAGTAATGGGATTATCCTTCTTTTGAGTGGATGTTAATGGATTTCCCTCTTATCATTGGGCACATTAATTGCATTACTAGCTATTTATTTTTATAACTACCTTTTGGTCATTTACTAACTTGAGTTGTTTGAATAATGGCACAAATTCATGGATTATTAGAGTTATTAAGCACTTTAACGATAACCTCTCACTAAAAGCATAATTAAAGTTAGCAATGACACGCTTTCTGATATTCTAACCTGTCTGCAAAATGCATGAGAAAACATTGAATTTTTGTTGCTCGAGTCTCAACTTCAATAAGAAGAGCTACAACAATGTAAGCATAATTCTGAACTGTTTTTTGTTTAGAATAATCCAATGTTATAGATTGAGACAGAATCCCATTAGTAGCAAGTGAATAATGTCAAAGTTAATTCAGATTCAATGCCCAATGAAGTAGCAAAGTTCTTGCAGAAGCAAAAATTTAGCACACACTTCCTAAACCCATCCTTAGACCTTGGGAAGAGATTCTCCATAACAAGCACAAAACTGGTCTTGGATACGACAAAGATGTTTCCTTTCATATTCCATATTACTCAAAGTCCATATAGTTCGATAGCCTTAGACTTCTTCATTACAGTTCACCTTCAGCTATTTTGGATTTCGGTCCTCTTCTAGAGAAACCACAACAGAATGTTAAATGCCAACGTTGTGACAGAGTTTCCATATGAAATATCATTGTTTTGATCTTCATATATGTGAGAACTATCATAAAACCACTCATTCTTGAAACATATGCTTAAAAACAAGGCTCCTACAAGAACACAAATTCATATTGGATGGATCACTTCTTAGCAATGGGCTTCAACAACCAAGACGATATTTCAGTAATGTCATAACATTTTCTAGAGTATTGAACAGTCTTGCAGTTGAGTTTTATCCATCTTCTCACCTTGTATCTGACAGGGGGGGAGTTATGGTAATATACAAGCTTCAAAGCCACATCAAGCGAGCCTCAGCCACAACTTGCCATACTAGATTCAAAGTTGTAGTCAGAGATAGAGATGCCCCTGAGCATGTCTTTGGTTGGTGTTCAACCTTAAACCATCTATGTGGGTTTGAGACCTCCCTTTTTAGGTAGAGATTCTCCCTCTTCAAAGAATTGGGGACACTTCCTCTAGCAAAAGACTCCAACTTCTTGCAAGTTCTGGAAGAGTTCCAAGAATTGCATTAAGCATTCCAAAGTTGATGGTCATCCTTAAACCACCGTAGGTTGTAGACCTCGCTTTTCGAGGTTGAAGGTATCCCTCTCCAAGGCATTAGGGACACTTCCTCTAGTAGAAGATTTAAACTTATTTTCATATTTGGAAGAGTTTCCAGAATTGCACTAAGCATTCAAGTATTGGTGGTCATCTTTAACCTACCCCATTATACCAACATTTCATAGAGCACATTCATCCTAGTGTTGCCATGCATTTTTTCACATTTTGTACTACAACTCTCTTCTTACACTAAGCATTGCAATATTGGTGGTCATCCTTAAACCACCCCCTTATACCAACATTTCATAGAGCACATTCATCCTAGTGTTGCCATGAATTTTTGCACATTTTGTATTACAACTCTCTTCTTAGACTAGCACATACCCCTTCTGTTTAAGGGGGGGAATGTTGGACACCTAAGATGCTAAGGGTTATGGTGAGGAAGTTGAATAGTGAAAGGGAGTCCAAGAGACCTTGGAAGATGAATCCAAGAGTCACTCCAATGTACTATAAATGTATATCATGTGAATACTATATGAATTCAATGCTTATTTTCACACCCTTGTCTTCGCCATGGTTGTGTTTAACAATTATGCCCTTTTAATTCTTTTAATTAAGTTGATTAATTAAGAAAAAAATGTTATATGAACAAGTGTCATATAAAGTGGTTTATGGTTTTTTTTATCACATGGTATTGATAAACCATTATATTAGCCCATGGTATTGTAACAAAACCTATTTAGAGATTAATAATCTCATGGTAAAGAGAGAGTAAATCTCCATGGTTAAGATATATGTTTAATTTATTTATATATTAATTGTTTGTACAATTAATAAATTTATAATTTAATTATTAGTTATGAATATTTTTAGTTTATCTTTTATGATATTGATATGTTAGTTGGAATAAAAACTTACAACTTAATTAATTTACACTAAATTTCATGTGATTAATAGAGTGAAAAGAGTGTATGTTTTAAGCACTTGAGCCTTGAAAATCTTCATAATATGACAAAAGAGTGTACTATAACAAAGCTTAATTATAAACAAAAGAATCTTAGTAGTAAAGTGTAATATGTTTAAGTAATATATTAAATCTTTTTACAATTAAATAATAATAATAATAATAAGAAGTTAATTATTTAGTTAATTTTGTATGTTTTTTTTTAAATATTAATAATTAGAATGGGATTTCTCACTAGCTCTAAGGTTTTATGATGAAAGGCACTTGGAGAATAAAAAAATCCATCTCCTTAAGGTTTTTGAAATGGAGGGCTATAATAAATAACAAGGTATTAAAACATTTTTAATGGCAAGCAAAGGTCCAAAAGTAACGAAAAATCCACTTGAATTAGTTTTTAGTTTTCAAGTTCCCTTTATCTAAGGGACTATTGATAAGATTGCTCAAATCCTTGGGAAGCACAATGTTTCGTCTACCTTTAGACCCATGAACACCATTCTCAGCTCCCTAAGATCCCTCAAATATCTTGTAGAACCTAGAAACATGAAAGGTGTTAATTTGGTCCCATGTTCATGTGGGACCCCTACATTGAAGAAACAATCTGTTCCATAAATCAAAGGATTCAAAAGCAAGTGGTTGACATTAAACATGGTAGGGATGGCTATTTTAACCGACCCTCTTGAGAAGACAAAACTCCATATTTGTAATGAAGATCCCCATTTCCATCACCGGAAATTCGAAATTGAAAAAATGCCTAATACCTTAAATAATGATGATGGTTGGAAGATTATTAGTTGTTGGATCCCATCCCTTTATTTCTAATTTAGTTCTTTTATTTTTTTCTCCCTTATTGAGTGATTCTTTTTATCAATTATTTATTAATCTTTTTAGTGCTTGATTTTAATTTAAAGGAAAAAAAACTTTATTTTCATTCTTTTATTTATTTTTAAATTTGTTGGGTGATTTTTTTATCAATTATTTATTAATCCTGTTTGATTTTAATTTAAAGGAAAAAAAACAACTTTATTTTTATTTTTAAAATTTGCTTGACATATTTTTTTTTAATTTTTTCTTTTAATTCAGAAATTTTTTTTTGTTTTGTTTTGTTTTTACTTGTTTTTACAATGAATTATATAATTTAAATTTATTATTTTATTATTCTAATAGTATGGTAACTTTTTACTTCATTTTTTTTTTTTGGTTTTCTTTGATTTATATATTATTATAAATATATATAATATTTATTTATATGATAATTTAATTAATATGGCTGGTTTCTTTGATTTTATATATATTAAAAAGTTGATATAATATTTATTTATTGATAATTTTATTATAATAATTTATGTTTGTATTTATTTAATTAGAATTCTTTCCTTTTGAATTTTCGTGAGTATTTTATTTTATTTTTTGACTTCAATTATTAATTTTAAGTTGAATTTTAGCATTATAATATTTAATTTTCTTTTTCTATTTAAGTTTGTATATTTTTTATTAAATTTTATTTAATTTATACATTATTGGATTTAATAAAATTATTAGTTTTTATAGTGATTATTAAACCACAGTAAATGTTAAATATATGATTTTTTAGAAACTAAATATTTTAATATTTATCATCGATTAATGCCTACTAACATTACTATCTTATTATTGTTAATATTCTAATATATAGTAAAACTCGAAATCTAAAATCTCAGGTATGGGACAAATTAGAAGTCTCACTTTTAAGGTCATAATATCCTCTTATATAATTACATAATTAGTAAGGCTAAAATGAGTAAGGCTCACTTTTAAGGTGATAATATCCTTATATAATTACATAATTAGTAAAAATGAAAGCCATTCATCTAACAAATCAATCTATGTGAATCGCTTCAACCTAAAACTCTAGTAGTAGAGCTCCTTGGAAACACTCGAGATTGTTTATCCAAAATGCTATCAAAATTCAGTTAACAAATGGTAATCATAACAGAGAGTTGCGTCTCTTTGCACTTGAGTGGTGTGAACTACATATTTTCTGGCACTAACGCATTCATTTTCATCCGTCTTGGTAACCCTCAGCTTCCCTTGTCCATTCATCTTCGTAGACCATGGCCGAGGCGAGCAACAGGCTAGGGTTTTGGAATGTGGAGGACATCAGCAGCGACCAGATAAACACATTCTGGAAATCAGTGGCGCGCATTCGATCAGGATTACGACTGTTTGTATTCAAAACCCTACCGATAGAGCTTGTGGCCATGCTAGAAAAATTGACATCATTAGGATGGTGTGACACAGAGGGACCCCTAATCTCCCCCGGACTTATGAACTCGTGCACTGAAATGTATGAGAAGTTCATTAAAATGTGCAACCAAATTAAAGATAGCGAGCATCCAGACATAATAATGATAATAAAACCAGACGCCATCCAGGGCAATGTGCTTCCTAAGGTAATTCCCTATATTCTCATAGACAAATCAATATTGCCCAAGAAACCCTCCAACAGAGACCTGCAATCCGATCTTCTGAGCATAACAACACTTGCTCGCAGAGACGCCGGTCGTCCCATCAACAGAAACATAAACTCCCACGCTTCCGAATACGCTTTGAAGAATTTAAGTCATCCTGAGGTCTTGATGCGCGAGCGTTCTCGCTCCCTCGCCCGAACCCCTACCCCTAACCCTAACCCTACATATTCGTGTGTTAATCCACCTCGAAAGTCCACAACCCCAGCCTCGACGCCGGTATTATACAAACCGAAAATGATTCCAGACTCATCGGCGGTAAACAACAAACCGAAAATGACGCAATTGCCGTATTCCCCTCATCACACGTTCCGCCGTGATCTGCAGCGTCCCCTGTCGGGTCAGAAAATGAATGCACAATGTACAGCCCGCCGGTTTTCTCCGATGCCGCCTTGTACTACGTCCCGACCTCCCCTTGTTCCTTGTTCTACTTCACGACGACCTCCCCCTATTCCTTGTTCTACTTCACGACGACCTCCCCCTAGTTCTTCTACTCCACGACTTCCCCCTAGTTCTTCTACTCCTCGACAGCCTCTTACCCAGAGCCGAACCAAAACGCCCACGCCCACATCCACACCCACACCCAGGCCCATTTGGCGTTAACGACACCCCTATTTGGTGTAACTGGAGTACCCCTGAATGATTTTGTTCAAAATCAAAGTCTAAAATATACTTAACTTCGTTTTATAATTTTAGACTTACACTTAACCTCGTTTTATAATTTAAAAAAAAATCTTTTTTATAAATCACATCAATGATTTACAACTAAGAAACCATCGAAATACCAAATTGTATATATATAATTTTATATTTTAAAATATATTAATTATTCAATTTAAATATTAATAGGCACAATTTATTTAGAATAGTATGAGTTAATTTTTCCAATAATTATAATTTTTTTATAAAAAATAAATTATTAACAATATTGAATAATATCTAAAATTAATATAATAATTAATTAATTATATTTATATTTAAAAAAATTAAAATGTTATAATTTTTAATTATAATATAATTTATTTTATTATTAATAATAAATATATTTGATGCACTACATATATTAAAGCATCATATTGCATACATAAATAAATAAATTGAGGTATTGAATGTAAAGAACATCAATGAGTGAAATGTATAGTGCCCATGTGCTTATATATCAAAAAAGCATCCCAAGGTGTTCCTTTAAAGGAATCACATTGAGGCATACAAAAAATATCATAGTCCTAGTGCTTTTTTGCAGTGTCAATGTCTATTGTTTGTATAAACTCACAAGTGCATTAGAGATATAAATGTACCAAGGTTGTTAATTTTAATAATTAATGCACTAGGACTAGAAATAATAATGGTTAACCATGTTTCAATGTCAAGTTGTGATAAAGATTGTATCAATATGAAAATCAACCATGGTCAAGCATGATCAACCATGGTTCAATGTTGCATTGTAACAAAGATTGTCTGAATATGAAAATCAACCATGGTGAGCCATAATCAACATGGTCAACCATGTTTATTTTACAATTTATAATATTTATCATAGAGTTTATATACCTTGTTTATAATATTTATCTTAGGGTTTATCATATGATTTTCTCATATGAAAATTAATCATGGTCAACCATGGTCTATCATAGTCAATCATTGCCAATAATGGTCAAACATGATTGACCATGGTCATTTATGGTAAATCACGGTTAACCATGGTCAACAACAGTCTAATGTTACATTATGAGAAAGATTGTTTCAATATGAAAATTGACCATGGTCAACCATGGTTAATAGTGGTTCAACGTTGTATTGTGACAAAGATTGCCTTAATATGAAAATCAAACATTGTCAATTATGCTTAATCATGGTCAACATTAAAAAAGAAACTAGCATAATTGAACAAAAACATTTTGTTTGTAAATCCCTTCCAATCAAGAGATAAAAGGCTATTGATCTCACACATGGATCCTCCCTTCTTCAATTTTTTTTATGCGCCAAGAGCGCGTAACCTTATTGTAGACCCTCCTTAGAAAGGAGATGTGATTGAGTATTTTGCTTTGTGTAAATGTGACAAACAATTATGTAATCAAAATGTTGTTCCAAATGTAATGATAGTTCATTATGTTTGGAGGTGAAAAAATGTGTCAAACAAATTGGCATAGGCTTATGCCTTATGGTGTGGTTATTCCATTGTTAAAGTGGAAGGTATTAGATCTTTATGAGTTATTGTGTGGTCATTTCATTGTTAAAGGGGAAGGTATTACATCCTTAAATGTGTCTAGAGACTCGATGTTGGTCATTATGACAATTTTAGCTCAAAGTGAATAGTTAAATAAGACTTTTCTATATTTGATAAAGACCCAATTTTATTGTTGATCTCTAATTAGTAAATTTTTCAATAGAAAAAGCTTTAGTTCAATCTCGGTGGAATCATTAACAAGTGAATTTTAATGGATAACTCCACTATGAGTTAATTAACAAATATATGAAGGCCATGGTTTGGGAAGGAGAAAGAAAATACCTTCTAGCAGAGGTTATAATAGAGGTTTTTAGTGTTATAAATTGGCATAAAATTTCGAAAAAAACATCTGTTGAAACATTTGCTTGTGATACTGGATGTTTTAGCAATTACCATGATTGAAAAAATCTAGGCACCTTGAAGCTCTAGTGGACGTTTTTTTGCGGTGCACTTCATGGAACAAGGAGCATTGATGTGCTACATATATAAAAGCACCGAACCGCATACATAAATAAAAACGCTGAGGAGTTGAATGCAAAGAACATCAATGCTTGAAATGTATACTGCACCTGTGCTTATATATCAAAAACATCCCAAGGCGTTTCTTTAAAGGAAGGACATTGAGGCATGCAAAAAATATTATAGTCCGAGTGCTTTTATTTAAACTCGTAGTGTCAATGTGTATTTTTTGTATAAACGCACCAATGTGTTATAGATATAAAAGGACAGAGGTTGTTAATTTTAATAATTATGCACTAGGGCTAGAAATAATGTGGTCAACCATGTTCCAATGTCACATTGTGATAAATATTGTATCAATATGGAAATCAACCATGCTCAAGCATGATCAACCATGGTGCAATGTGCATTGTGACAAATATTATCTCAATATGAAAATCAATCATGGTTAACCATTGCCAACCATGGTCTAACGTAGCATTTTCACAAAGATTGTATGAATATGAAAATCAACCATGGTCGCCCATGGTCAACATGGTCAAGCATGTTTATTTTACCTTTCATAATATTTATCATAGGGTTTATATAGCTTGTTTATAATATATATTTTAGGGTTTATCATAGGATTTTCTCATATGATTACCAATCATGGTCAACCATGGTCTATCATAGTCAATCATTGTCAATATTGGTGAAACGTGATCGACCATGGTCATTTATGGTAAATCATGGTTAACCATGGTCAATAATGGTCTAATGTCACATCGTGAGAAAGTTTGTCTTAATATGAAAATTGACCATGGTCAACCATCAAGCATTATCAATCTTAAAATCAAGCATTATCAATCTTTATCAAGCATTATATCAATAATATAATAAATATTGATATCATTATCAATCTTAAAATCAAGCATTATCAATCTTTGGTTAATGATATCAATATTTATTATATTATTGATAACATCAATAATTTTTTCCAATAAAAAAAACGAAATTTCTATTAAGGCAATAAAAACTTACATTTGTAGATGCATTTAGGCATTCAAAATATTGTATGTCCATAAGGAAACATATAGTAATCCATCTATGGGTTGATCGTAGAAGTGAAACGTACTGAAACCCAAAAATACAAAAAGAGCCATGACCAGATCCCGAGCCTCCCCTTTACTGAGGAAAATAACCCTTTAATGCTTATATCTTGTTCAAAATATACAAAAAGATAAACAATAACCATTATATAATGTTTATGTCAACTATAAAAACATCAACATCAAAAAAGAAACTAGCATAACTGAACAAAAGCATTTTGTTTGTAAATCCCTTCCAATCAAGAGATAAAAGGCTCTGATCTCACACATGGATCCTATCTTCTTCAACTTCCGTTATGTGCCAAGAGCCCATAGCTTGTTGTAGACCCTCCTTAGAAAGGAGACTCGTTTGAGTATTTCGCTCCCTATAAATGTGACAAACAATTATGTAATCAAAATGTTGTTCCAAATGTAATGATAGTTCATTATGTTTGGAGGTGAAAAAATGTGTCAAACAAATTGGCATAGGCTTATGCCTTATGGTGTGGTTATTCCATTGTTAAAGTGGAAGGTATTAGATCTTTATGTATTATTGTGCGGTCATTTCATTGTTAAAGGGGAAGGTATTACATCCTTAAATGTGTCTAGAGACTCGATGTTGGTCATTATGACATTGTTAGCTCAAAGTGAATAGTTAAATAAGAGTTTTCTATATTTGATAAAGACCCAATTTTATTGTTGATCTCTAATTAGTAAATTTTTCAATAGAAAAAGCTTTGGTTCAATCTCGGTGGAATCATTAACAAGTGAATTTTAATGGATAACTCCACTATGAATTAATTAACAAATATATGAAGGCCATGGTTTAGGAAGGAGAAAGAAAATACCTTCTAGCGGAGGTTATATTAGAGGTTTTTAGTGTAATAAATTGACATAAAATTTCGAAAAAACAATCTCTTGAAACATTTGCTTGTGATAGTGGATGTTTTAGCAATTACCATGATTGAAAAATCTAGGCATCTTGAAGCTTTAGTGGACGTTTTTTTGCGGTGCACTTCATGGAACTAGCAACATTTATGTGCTACATCTATAAAAGCACCAAACTGCATACATAACTAAAAACATTGAGGCGTTGAATGCAAAGAACATTAATGCTTGAAATGTATACTGCCCGTGTGCTTATATATCAAAAAACATCCCAAGGCGTTTCTTTAAAGGAAGGACATTGAGGCATGCAAAAAATATTATAATCCGAGTGCTTTTGTTTAAACTCATAGTGTTAATGTGTATTTTTTGTATAAACACACCAATGTGTTAGAGATATAAAAGGACAGAGGTTGTTAATTTTAATAATTAATGCACTCGGGCTAGAAATAATAGCGGTCAACCATGTTCCAATGTGACATTGTGATAAATATTGTCTCAATATGGAAATCAACCATGGTCAAGCATGATCAACCATGGTGCAATGTGCATTGTGACAAAGATTATCTCAATATGAAAATCAATCATGGTTAACCATTTTTCAACCATGGTCTAATGTAGCATTTTCACAAAGATTGTATGAATATGAAAATCAAC
Source organism: Pinus taeda (assembly GCA_000404065.3). Classification (NCBI taxonomy): domain Eukaryota; kingdom Viridiplantae; phylum Streptophyta; class Pinopsida; order Pinales; family Pinaceae; genus Pinus; species Pinus taeda. The sequence goes on along the minus strand of APFE031645688.1, from coordinate 54,487 downwards.
CATGGTCACCCATGGTCAACATGGTCAAGCATGTTTATTTTAGCTTTTATAATATTTATCATAGGGTTTATATACCTTGTTTATAATATTTATCTTATGGTTTATCATATAATTTTCTCATATGAAAACCAATCATGGTCAACCATGGTCTATCATAGTCAATCATTGTCAATATTGGTCAAACATGATCGACCATGGTCATTTATGGTAAATCATGGTTAACCATGGTCAATAATGGTCTAATGTCACATCGTGAGAAAAGATGTCTTAATATGAAAATTGACCATGCTTAACCACCATTCAACCATGGTCCACCATGGTACAATGTCGCATTGTGATAAATATTGTCTCAATATGAAATCAAACCATGATTAAATTGTGACAAACATTGTCTCATAGTCCAATGCCACATTGTGACAACCATGGTCCACCATGGTACCAATGTCCGCATTGTGATAATATTGTCTCAATATGAATCATCAACCATGGTCAGATTGTGACAAACATTGTCTCATAGTCCAATGCTACATTGTGACAACCATGGTTCATCCATGGTTCAACCATAGCCAATTTTGGTCCAACATTGCATTGTGACAAAGATTGTCTCAATATGAAAACCAACCATGGTTATCATGGTTCAACTAGGGTCCAACGTCACATTTTGACAAAGATTGTCTCAATATGGAAATCAACCATGGTGAACCATGTTTATTTAGGTTTATAATATTTATCTTAGGGTTTATATAGGTTAGATTTACAATTTTAATCCCTTGGTTTTAATATTATTCCCTTGAGCTTTTAGCATTAATCTCTTGGGTTTCTTAGTGGCTTGGGTTTGTAATATTAATCCATTGGGTTTATTAATCTAAAGGTTCATATTCCTAGGGTATAATATTATTGATAGGGTTTATAATATTAATCTTAGAGTTTAATATAAATCCCTTGCATTTATAATCTATTGGGTTTATGCTATAAATTCCTTGGGTTTATAATATTAATAATCAGTTACATTTATAATATGAATCCCAACAGTTTATAATATTAATCTTTTGTATTTATCATTATTTCCTTGGGTTTATAATGCCTTGGGTTTATAACATTAATAATATCTTTGTTTAATAATATCAATATTTATTATATTATTGATAACATCAATAATTTTTTCCAATGAAAAAAACAAACTTTCTATTAAGGCAATAAAAAGTTACATTTGAAGATGAATTTAGGCATTCAAAGTATTGTATGTCCATAAGGAAACATATAGTAATCCATCTTTGGGTTGATCGTAGAAGTGAAACCTACTCAAACCCAAAAATACAAAAAGAGCCATAACCAGATCCCAAGCCTTCCCTTTACTCAGGAAAACAACCCTTTAATGTGTATATCTTGTTCAAAATATACAAAAAAGATAAACAATAACCATTATATAATGTTTATGTCAACTAGAAAAACATCAACATCAAAAAAGAAACTACCATAACTGAACAAAAGCATTTTGTTTGTAAATCCCTTCCGATCAAGAGATAAAAGGCTCCGATCTCACACATGGATCCTGTCTTCTTCAACTTCCATTATGCGCCAAGAGCCCATAGCTTGTTGTAGACCCTCCTTAGAAAGGAGATGTGTTTGAGTATTTCTCTCCCTGTAAATGTGACAAACAATTATGTAATCAAAATGTTGTTCCAAACGTAAACTTTCTTCTTGTAATGGAATCAAAATATAATTTTGACATATTTTCTCTCCGTTAAACCATTTAATAACATTATGTGAGTCTCCAAAAATTTGAACCAATCCCATCCTCATGTGAGTAAGCCAACATAGTAAAACTTTCAAAGATTGAATTTCATCAAAAAATTTTGATCCTAAGCCAAGGCCCACTTAGAATTTTTTGATTGTTGACATGTATGACAAGACCCAAGCCACAATTGTCACGTGGATCGGATGCACCATCAAAGTAAGCCCATGGAATGTCACCCCTGATCCATTCTTCCCTTATGTACCTAGGTGTCTTGACTGGGTTTGGTGGAGGTATAAGAGCATATATAAAGGCACTTTCTACAACAATAGGAGAATGTGAAGGGGTGGATCTTGAAAGATGATATTATTTCGAGCCAAACAAATGCCCCATGATATTATCAAAAGGATATTTCTCATGTTTTCCTCTGGGGCTTCCATCCACCATCTTTTCTAGGCATCTCTTATACTTTCCCCATTCCAAATTTGGACTTTCCCCAAGAATCTCAAAGTTTCTTCCCATGTCTTAATGTTGGATGGAAATTTTAAGAAGAGGTGTTGGAATGATTCTTCTTAAGTTTTGTAGAGAGTGCATGATGCGTGACCCATTTTGTTTCTCTTCTCGAGGTTATCCCTTGAAGGAATTTTTTTTTTTGGGATACGCCCAAAAAAAGTCTTGATTTTTCAGGGAATTTTAGTGTCCAAAGTGGTTTAAACCACCATTTCGATACTCCCCAAGCCCTTCTTACCATAAGGTAGTTGTACCCAAACTTTGAAGAGTATTTTCTTGTAGGAGCATGTACCCATCTAAGCACATCCATTTGGTCCATTATTCAAACATTGGTTCTCTCGATTTCTCTAATGCAATTATGCCATTCCTCTTACCTTTAGGGTTACATCTATGGGTCCTTCCCCAATTTCCATCCCTTATGCCAAATTGTCATCAGATCTTCCCTTGAAATTTGATTCAAAAAGTATAAAACCTGGGTATGTAAGTAGGTCATAACTTCCCTTGAGATGGAAAACCCCTCATTGCATCCCACCCATGGGTATATGCCTATTATGAGCTTCTCCACATTTCCAATATGCCAGACCAATCCATCTTCTATAATAATAAAAGTTTCTAAAGTCGCCTTTAATACTACTGAAACATGGGGGGACTTCTTGTGAGGTCTTCACAACCATTCATCCATGAGAATGAGGTCTATGTATTTCCTTTTGATGAATTTCCTCCATAGATTCTCCATTGATATTAACCTCCACTCCTATCTTCTACTAGTGATGATGCGAAGGATGCTAAGTCTTTTATGCCCCATCCACCCCATTCCTTTTCTCTAGCAACTTTGTCCGAGGCTACCCATGACAACACTGAGTCCTCCTTTGTTCCAACCCATAGAAAGTGCCTGCAAACTTTCCTGATTCATGAAAGTATTCCTTTTGGAACCCATGTCAGCATAATCCAATATAGAGGAATGGAAAGAAGGATCGATTTAATCAAAGCCAGTCTTCCTGCTCTCGACAACTATTTATAACTGCAATGTTTTATACGATTTTCAATTTTTTCCATGAGCTAGTACCAATCTTGTTTCCTATAAGAGTTTGGTTTAAGGTGAAACCCCATGTAGTTGAAGCTATCCTTCATCGGTTTTGCTTCAAATGAGAGAGCCAAGGTAATCCTAGTGATCTCAATCCTTGAGAAATCTTCAAGAATCAGAGATAATTTTTGAGAATTAATACATATCCCTCTTACTACTAAGAATAGATTGAGGGAAACTTTTATGTTTCTAAATGTCACTTCTGCTTCCAACACTAAATAACAATATATCATCTACAAATAGCAAGTGAGTGATATACAAATTTATACGAACTTCAATACCTTTTATATATCCTCTTATATTTGCAACAAGTATCAACTGATTGAGGCCTTTTGCCGCTAGTAAGAAAAGGATAGGGGATAGTGGAAATCCATGTCAAAGACCTCTTTGGCTGTGAAAGAAAGAGGAATACACCCCATCGATCACGACAAAAAAAATAACATTTGATATACATCTCATTACCTAGTTTATAAAACCAATGTTGAACACCATGTGGTTCATTAGCATACAAATATAGAGCCAACTCATTCTATGATATGCTTTGGATAGATAAATTTTTACAATCACCACTTTTTTCCTACTCCGCTTGATACTGTAAAGTGTCTCACGGGCAACCCCAATTGCTTCATGAATCTGCCTACCATCTAGGAACCAAAATTATTTCTTAGAAATATTTCTTAACAGAATAGGTTTTAGACATAATGCAATAACTTTTGCTATAATTTTATAAATGAAATTACAAAGAGAAATATGCCTAAAATCCTCAAAACATGAAGGGTCATCCATTTCAGGAAATAAGGCCAGGAAGGTAGAGACGAAGAGCTCATAAACCAAGCCTTTATCTAGAAATTCCTCCACCACCCGAGTAAGTTCATCCCCAATAAGATCAAAAAATTGCTGGAAGAATTCGACTATCTAGCCATGAGGACCTAGATTCTTATCTCTCTGCATAGATTTTAAAACCCCTTTTACCTCCCCTTTTGACATAGTAGCGATAAGCAACTCATTTGCCTCCTCCTCCCCATATAGAGGAGAGAGTTGGGTAACTTGAATCACCTTTGCAATTGATACCGCCTCTGGAGCTTTGAATACGTTTTTAAAATCGTTCCTTCCCATATTGGCTAGGTCCACAAAGGAAGTAGTTCTACCCCTTTCTGCCATCTTTAACCCCCAGATCATGTTTGTATTTTTCCTTCCTTTAGCATAATTTTGAAGGAATTTCAACTTTTCATCCCTTGCTACAAGCCAAATTGCTCTACTTTTGAGCTTCCATTGTTATTCCATATCATTTAAAATTTATCTTCTTTCTGTCTCGAATTATTCAATCTTCTCCCTCTTTTCTTTCATCTCGTATCCATCCATTTCCAGACTTTCCAATAGGTCTAGTTCCTTCCCTATCCTAATTAATTCAAATTCATCCCTAATATTTTTTTCTTTTGCCCATTATATCATTTCCTTCTTCGTTCTCTTTAAATTCTCCATAAATTATTGGGTTAGAGAGGAACCTTGTTCATCAACGAAAGGCCTCAAAGTAGCGTTTACAAGATTGTTGTATGAGGTATCTTTGAGCCAAGACAAGATTAATTTGAAGGGATACTCTGAATTTTGATTAGGCCCTTTCATTTCTAGTAGGATAGGGAGGTGATCTTAGTATCCGCCTACTCCCACCCAATGTCTGAAGCAGGCAATTCTAGATGACATTTCCTCTTTTAGGAGAAAATATAATCTCTTTGCTACCCTGGCCTCGCCCACTCGCCTATTGCTTCAAGTGGGTCTGGATTTTAGCAAGTTTATATTAATGAGATTTCTAGCACGAATCTTGTTCAAAAATAAGTTAGCCGAGGGATTAGATAGGGCTGTAGGACCCCAGGTCTCTACCAACCCCACGGAGAAGTTCAGATCCCCCCCACCACCAAATTCAGATTATTCATAAAGGTTTTGGAAAAAAAGCTATTCCAAAATAAAACTCTATCCTCACACGACCCATAAATATTTAAAAGTAACAAATTTGAGTAGAGCTCCTATGAATAGATCTCAACACCCAACACCAGATCTCATCCCCAAGAATTTAATAACTTCACACTACAGTTTTTGACTCCGAGAGCTAAGCCCCTAGATCTTCCTTTAGTAGCAATAGTCATAAATGTCCATCGTGGTAATATTTTATTAAGAGCTAATTTAGCATCATCTCCAACTCCCAAAGTTTCTTGGAGAATAATAACATCACGACAATAATAAAAGAACAAAATTTTAAGTTCTATTTTTTAGAGATACTTGGAAAAACCTAGTCACTCTTGCTCGAGCCTGTGCTGCTTTAAGTACCCCTTGTAAAGATAATTATTTCCCATCAACTATGTCAAATTTTTCTCTTTGCTGGGCCTTTGAGAGGTTCAAATGTCTTCCTCAGGTATTTTGTTGCACAATCAGAGTGCGAGGGTCTCTTAACTCGCCCACAACTCCTTAAGGGATATCCTTCTTATCTAGAGGGTGAAAGTTATAGAAGAATTTCTCAACAATTTTCTCAAGAGAGCATAAGTTCACCTATCCAACAGGCAGAGGAGGGTCAAAATTGATAGCTAAGATTGATGTAATGATGCTATCGAGGGCAACAGACACATAATCAATAGGAAAAAATTCAGGGTAATAGGCCTTGAAGGACCATGTCTCACGATCAAATTGGGCAAAGAATTGAATGGATTCATGAATAGAGGGAAGGGGAGAAGAGTTAGTACCTGCCAGATGAGGGGTAGGGTTCGTAGTGCCCCTCTCGTGCAGATCTTATTGAATTATCTCCTTAGGTTAATCCTACTCTAGCATGACCACATTCTCCATTTGCATGTCCTAGTCTTCATAAATTTCCACCAGCTCTTGTTTACCTTTTTGCTAATTCCCCTATTCCTCTTCTTGTGCTAATTCCTCCTCTTTAGCATGAGGACATTCTAGATTTCCTTCTTCTCCTCTATGTCTCCTTGCTCGTCTAAACCCCAAAGGGTAGTCCCACGCTAGATAGCGATATTTATGGCACCTCTGACAACAGAAAGGGAGCTACTCATAATAATGATATGGGTGTAGGAATAATCTTGGTATTGTAGATGAATTTCCTCAGTCAATCCCTCCCGTGGATCAAACCTTACGAGAATATGAACTAGAATCCTATCCCTTATTTCCATAAATGACATGTCAGCCTCAAGGAAGGATCCCAAAATGTTTCCTATTGCTCTAAACACCTCCTCCATCCATAAATGCAAAGGGAGTCTTGGTAGATGAACCCATACCAGAATCTTAGCCACCTTTTCTATCTGAGAATTGAGGAGAGGCTTCCACCTTTTGAACAATATTGGCACTCTCCCCAAGCACCAGTTTCCCCTCATTACCCATTCTAGGGTTTCTTCTTTGCTGAATTTGATCATAAATGAGCCTCTCGCTAATGTGGTCACTTCAAACTATTAGTCTAGAGCCTCCCTCAATTCTTTTTTTATTGACTCTAAGATGTGGTTTGCAGGGTATTCCCCCCCTTCACTCTCCCCACTAGAGTTACTTCTATAGCTTCCATGGCCCTATCAATCTGAATTTAGACTCCAAGAACCAAATTCATACATACCTCCTTTCTCTTAATTCACTTCCCTTTCTTCCTCTTCACCCCTGTATTCCTATTCCTCCTAGCTTCCCCCGCCAATGGTTGTCCTCCCCCCCATTTATTCCTTCTTCGGAAAAAACCCTAATCACGTCTCCACTATACAATTCGAGTTACTAATGATCCTTGCTATTAAGGGTTTCCCCACCTCTCTCGAATTAAGGGTATGCTCCCTCACTTCTTGGAGCACTAAAAACTTGAATCATTCTTCTACATCCACCACTGGGATGGGAACGAGACTACTTCCTCCATTTTGTGCTCTAAATTCCACCGAAACTTTGGCTATGTCTTCAAACTGTGCCATGAAACCCTAGAGTGATACTTCTCCTATCATCTCCTTTGGAACATAGTTTTCATAGAATTTTGAGGACTCTCCAATCTTATGGTTCAAGGGGATCTCTCACACAATCATATTGTCTAACCTTTTCCCCCTAACAACTTTCGAATGTCCCAAGTCCCCTACTAGTAATTATTTTGACCCCTCATTTCCTCTAATGGTGCTACTAATGACAATATCTTCGAGTCCTATAGAGAAAAACCCCACTGCATTAAATTAACTAGGGTTTTTAGGACTTACCTAGTTCTCTGCAATCTCATTAGCTGCACATCCTGCCATAAGCACTATTGTCTCCTGACTCTCATGGTATTCCTTGTCAGAATCCTAGACCGTTGCCTTTGAAGTACATGGCATACCAGCTTCCAAAAAACCTAATCTGCCATCGTGGCTCTAGTCAACCATCGTTCCTCTTTACTTCCTTGCTCGTGACCTACCTAGATGAATGACCTTCGCTAAGTTCCATTAAGTAAGCTCCAACCCCCAAACCGATAGAATATCCTCTGGTTTAGGCTCTAGGTTGATGCAATCACGGTAGTTGACCATTCCTCATGTCCATGTCTGTAGGGTAAAACCACCTTCGTTAAAAATTTACTATAAGCCTCCTTCGGCAGGCATGTGCAATTGAGAGAGAGCATGACAACAAACAATAATATAAATTGTAAACCCTTCCCTTGAAATAACCCTACCCTATAACTTTGTTCTCACTCTTCATCATTTCCTAGGCCACCTTCATTGTTGATAGGTATGACCCATGTGCTCGGTGGGATGCGCCACCTACTACCAAGTGTACAACCCTCCGTGCAACACATCTCCCTTCCCAATGACACCTTCTTGGTCTGGTTTTTCCGCCATCTCTCTCTCCCACGTTGACATCACTTGAGTTCGATTACTATAACATAGGACACATGATATCATCAACAATATTATCATATTATTATAATATAATAATAATGTTGGAAATTATATCACTACTAGGGGCATGAATGAGTACTGAGAGCACTTATAATATTTTTCTACTTTTTCTCCAATTAATTATTATTTAAACCATACATAAACTGAAACACATAATTAGAGATTAGAGTATCAACATAAACCATAAACCATGAAAGTAATCAACACAATTGACACAAATATTTCTCGTGGAAAACCCTCTTTAGGGAAAAAAAATTACCCATTTCTCCTTCGCTGCTCAAACATTCTATTATTCAAGAAAATTATTTACATAAAGATATACGTAGATACTATCTAATGGATACTCTTTCTTATGCGAATCTAGGACAACCATCCATTGAACGCCACCACTCCCAATGATCCTTGCTCAGATACTCCTGAACTAATAATTGACTCTACAAACTCCTAGTTGCTGGAAGCTACCATGACCAACGAGCCTCATCCAATTTCTTTAGGACTATCCAACCACCATTGGATTGAGAAAAATGCTCACTTATATTTATTTCATAAGATTCCTCCAACTCCACTCCTCTATGTGTTTCTCATTTAAAATATTTCAGACTCGAACGGAGAACTACTCAACATGAAAACCACAACAACATATCTTCAAATATCACAATAAAAAACCAAATCTACACCACAAATTGCAATCAAACTCTCCACACACTTATACCAATTCACACTTCACCTTCTCACTTACTGCACAAAAATGATGGATGAACATAATCCATCTAACTTCTGCAACACCTGCAAACTACTTCAGAAATTTTGCATCACACAACTCTCATATTTTGAACACTATCCTCAAAACTCACACTCACTCAACACATAACTCATGAAACCAAACTATCATTGAGCTATCTCCAATATATAGAGGAAGTGAGGTGCTCAAAACAATAATAAGAAATAACTAATGAGTCCCACAACTCTGTTTATATGATTGATTTGATCCAAATTTAGCTCATTGACTCGATCAAGCCACTAACTCCACTTTCCTTTTGATATTTTTAACTTTGATTAGTTTGTGGAGGCTCCAATAAATTTTTTTACCATATTTTGAAAAGTTCTAATCAACAATGTCGCCATAATATCAAAATTGGTTGAGTTGCACGAGGAATGCAGAGAAAAACTCATGAAAAGGATCGGTCACACACACAAAACTACACAAACTCTAGTGGAGCTCCTCAATCATTGCCACATGCATGTCTGCCAACGATGAAAGACTTTCACTTGATTTGATGACCCCTCATCCATGCAACTAGGGGAGAGGATGGAAGGAAACCATCTTCCCTTAGCTTAGAACCTGCCCAACCTTCCTCGACACCTTCATTAAATCTTGGACACACCTCCAAGCCTTTGTAAAAAGTGTGCAACTGATGAGAGGCAGAGAACCTTTGCAACAAGTCAATGACTTTTATACTCTAGTGTATGAAAATCCTCATCATAACCAACACCTACAACTCCTCAAGAAAAAATGAAAGCCTGTTTAAGCATCTCCAACATGTGTAGAAACATATCTAACTCTTGTTGCAACATCTCCAACTCGTGCAATAGAAACATCATGTCATCCAACTACCTTCAACATTGGTAGAAGCAACTCCAACATATGTAGCAACATATCCAATGCTTTCAACACATGTAGAAGAATATAAAACACTTGTGGCAACACTCCAACCACCTGCAGCGACAACATCTTCAACATGTGTAGTGACATGTTTAGAATCTATCTCCACTTAACCTCTAAGTCACCTCCACTGGTTCATGCCACAACCAAGCCGACATCAATGCCAACCAATACGACCACCAAGCTAAACATCCATCACACATGCATATGACGAGAAACACCATGACCTTATTGACATCCATGCCAACACTACAATGCTAGCCAACAAATAATTATAATAAATTGTCATTATTATTATTATTATGATAATAATATTTTATAATATAATAATAATTATTTTTATTATTATATTTTACATTTATTAACATCAATATCAATATTACTATTGAATATGTATTTATTGATTACCTATATCAACTACATTTATTAATGTGGTTATATTAGTTATAATATATTAATGTTTATTACCATGACTTCCTTAGTATATAATTACATTAATTACATAATTAGTAAAACTCAAAATCTAATGCATCAATTTCAAATCTCTGGAATGAAATAAATTATTAATCAATCTCGAATCTCTGGAATGGAACAAATTATTATAAATCACTTTTAAGGTGATAGCAATTCAGGCTATGGTTAAGGATCCTCGAACAAAAATGGATTGAGAAACCCAAAAAAATAAAATGGAATCCATTCATATAAAAAATATATCCATGTAAATCCCCTCAACCTAAAACACCAACAATAGAGCTGCATGGAAATAATGGAGATTATTTCTCCAAAATGCTATCAAAATTCAGTTTAAAAATGGAAATAATATCAGAGAGTTGCATCTCTTTGCACTTGATTGGTGTGAACTACATATATTTTGGCACTAACACATTCATATTCATCCCTGTCTTGGCAACTCTCACATTCCCTGGTCTTGTCTTCTTCCTCCATCATGGACGAGGTGAGTAATAGGGTAGGTTTTTGGAGCGTGGAGGACATTACCAATGAACATGTAAATGTTTTTTTTGTAAAATAGTGGCCTGCATTCCGCGACTGTTTGTATTCAAAACCCTACCAATAAGAACTTGTGCCGATGGCCACACCTACACACTGACCCGTTTGGCGTTAATGACACTCCCTATTTGATGTAACAGGAGTACTCCCTTTGAATGATTTTATTCAAATTCTGATGGAAGATCAAAGTCTAGATGGTTCGAAATGCCTTGGCACTTATTTATCATCTTTATTATGTGATGGATAATTATAATGTTTTTACTCACACAAACCTCTATTTAAATATACTTAATTTCAAATATACTTAATTTAATTTTTGATATGTATTTACTCCACAATAACCTCTATTCAAATATACTTAACTTCATTTTGATGTTATCTAAAACATCAAATGTTTTAGGCAATGAACAATCAAAACCTTAAATGCCAAATCAGATTTACACGGAGGTCTTTTTAACCTCATCCAAATATAAAATAATTAAGGGTGTAGTCTTATAATAATATGGAATACTATAAGGTTTGTTACATATATTTTAAACTATATTTTTTAAAATATATTAATTTTCAATTTAAAATTAACAGATTACAATTATATTAAAATAATTATCTAAGTTTATTTTTATGTTTTTAATTTATAAGTATGGTTATCTGTTTATATTATTTGTAAAAGATGTTACAACAACATTTTTCGTTTGGGACTTGTCTCGACGGAAACTGAATTCTTAGTTGAAAATTGTCAAACTTCTCTAAAATATTGATATGAGAATAATTGGGTATAAATTTTCATATTATAGAAAATTTGTAAAAATATGACAAACTATTGAAGAAATATTTAAAAGTTGAACATAATTTTCTATGTAAGTTTTCAAAGAGACTAGTTGCTCGTCTTTTTTCTTTTTCTTTGATGTCGCTTGTGGTCGTAGATCTTCATCTAGGATGATAGGGTTGGTTTACTTCCCTTCATAACCTCAAGAATTATCCTTTACTTTTGAATATTTTGCTTTCTCAAAAACCATGATATTAATTGCTAACACCATTTTACAATGGATGTCTTGTTACCTTGCCTTATTTTTTTTAAATCTAGAGCAATTAATGTTTTGATAGTCTAATAAGTCTATACTATCTTGAAGTATTTGGTATCTCTAGTTCTAGAACAAATCAAGTCATTGGCTCATGATACCCTTAACTTCCTCTAGATTCTACATCTCTATGAGCGTTTCTCTTTGGCTTGGGCAACCCTCTTCATGTTTAATTCTTTGGCTTGGGCAACCCTCTTTCATGTTTAATTCTAGACTTATAACTTATAAATATGATTGGAATGAAATTTGTAATTAGATTTATTTTTACTTTTAATATAAAAGAGAGTTAATTTTTCCCATAATTATAAAAGTAAATTATTAAAAATATTGAACAATTTATAAAATTAATATAATATTAATTATTTTAATTTATATTTAAAAATAAATTAAATTTATTTATCATTTTTACTTATAATATAACTATTTTTTTATATAATAAAAATGGTTATGTTGATATCATTCAAAAAATGAGGGAGAGCAGAGCTCCCTCATACATACATCTGAAGCAATCTAGGGAGGTGAATAAACAAAATTCATCCATGATCTGACGAACTACTTAAGAAGAAAATTAAATTTACATAGCATATTGGAAAAATATTTATGATAGATAGCCGATAAAAAGAAGTATATTTGGTTGATTTGAGAGGAGATCTGAATCGATCCATTTGCTGATTTTTGTTGCTCTTCTTTGTTGATTGATTTTTCTTCTTTCTTCTGATTGTTGTTGATCCTTCTTCTGTTTTTCCAACCAAATATTACAACAATGTGACATCATTTTCTAAGTGTGCACAACTGTTATTAAGTTTCTCAAACTGCTTCGTGTACTCATTGCACTGACAATAGAGGAGCACAACGTCTATATTGGTCTTATCCTTCAACTGAATACGCATAGCTTGAATATGGTCCAGAGTAACTTTAAGAGATTTGCAATGGATGCATGTTTGGATCTTTGGAAATAGTTCAGTTGGATCCATGAAAAGAGAGGCAAAGGAGTTGTGGATATGAAGAGGAGCAGAAAGTGAAGGGAAGGGCACTGTGAGGGGAGAAGGGAAGATGAGCAGGTGCAAGGAGAAAGTGCAACACGAGGATGGGGAAGAAGGGAGGAAAGCGCAACACAAGGAGAAAGAGAAGCACAGGGAGAGATATATAGAAAGGAGGGGTCAAATGCGGAGTTTGATGATCCAAGGGGGCATGATTTCCACAACATAGTGAAGAGAGATTGGAAGAGTGATAAGATCAAGGGAGGATATGAATCTGCCTTGCGGAGGCAGATGTGACTAGAGAGGCGGATGATCAGATAAGGATGCTATCGGGGGAATGCCATTATGATGATATATTGAGGTATTTTTTGATCACGTGAGGAATGTGCATGTGAGGAAGAGGGTATGAGGAGCTAAGGAATATATTTGGAGTGAATTTCATTGTTAATTTTAACTTCTCCCTAACGTCAAGCCCAAGCATTGTTTGCATGTTTATCAATGACCTTTTTATGCTCTCTTAGAATATGGAAAAAAATAATAATTTCGAAAGTCTTTTTAGCTGATGACTGATTTTGGTGACAATGTGAATGAATTCAACATTTTTTGGTTTTGTACTTGAAACCATTCTCTAGATTAATATTGAGGAGTCCCCAATAATGACCAGACTCATATAGTTTCTTGTTTTTAGAATTTCAGATCCCAGAAGAAACCCGTATGCTTCTGTTTTATTATTTGATTCTATTCCATGTCCCCATTCAAAGTAGCTTGCATTTCCATCGTAAAAAAATATAACCACATGGACTTGCTTTACTTGGATTGGATTTTGAAGCCCCATAAAAAAATACATGGTAGCTTCAAGGAATTTATCCATATCAAAAATTCCTTTTCTTTCAGTTAGATTTTTCAATATTTGGGCTTGCAAAGAGTGGGTGAAGGAGGATAACCCATAACTTGCGGTTTTTCTAGAGCAAAATTGATACATGACTTCTCTTCATGTTGGATATTACTCTTGTTCATTTTATTTACTCCTTTAGAAAAAAGAAATTGAGAAGCTAGCTCCCATGATTTGGCTAAAATTTTCGTGATTTCTGACTTTTTGCTTTGAAAGAATTGCTTATTTCAGTCTAGCCATATTTTCTAGCATAGAAATGAAGAGAGACACCTCCAAAACCTTTTTATCAAGTTTTTATTCTTAAAATAGTAAGAATAGGTTTCTTTCCAATTGACATAGAATTCCAAGACTGTGAGATTGAAATTAATTTTAACCTCAATCAGATGAATCAATGCCAACCAACAATCTTTTGTAAATTTGCACCTTAGAAAAATATGTTGAATTGTTTCTTCATTATTGCAACACAACATGCATCTTGATGGCCCATAGATGCCTTTTTTCTTGAGATTTTCTGCTATAAGTATCTTTCCTTTGAGCATTGTCCACATACAATTTTTTATTTTTGGAAGGTTTTCTGTCTTCCAAACAAATTTACACAAAGAAGACCCCACAGATGGGTTCAATCTGAATTTTTATTGTTTTCCAAGACTTATAGGCATTTCTCCCTTAATATTTGTGATTATTACTTTCCATTGATTGTTGATGAAGAATTTCAACCACAGGTCAGGTTATCAGTTTTCCTTATCACTCCATGCATTTAGTTTTAAATCCAAACATCATAAAAATTCTAAAATGTGGAAATGAAAATATATTTCTGGGAGATGTGACCACTGCTAAAATTGTAGAAATAAAATTATGACAGCCACACAGAGAAAATAACATAGTGATTGTTGGTCAATGCGACCACCCCTACAACTCTTGGTGAAAACGAGTTTGAGAGCTCTTCTTTATTTCTGAACATTCTTTTAGAGAGAAACTGAAATACACTAAAAATTCTAGCAACCATGAATTACAAGTTATCTCTATTTTGTAAATCATGCCAATGTGCAAAAAGCCAAAACATAAATTTTTACATCAATAAAACAACATTAAATGCTATACCCCCTCTCTCAAAAAATGTGCCTAGAACTTGTTGTACACATTGTATGCACCATATGGATTTGAATAGTACAACTCCCTTGAAATGCTTGCCCAAATTTGCAACCTGTGACCTTGTTGTTATCCCTCTTCCTTGATTTATGTGCTCTCACTCTTCCTTGATTTTTGTGTATTTTTCCTACTATACCACTTTGCCTTGGGATGCATGTCAATAAATGATGATGCCTAGATTCTCTGAAATGTCTTCTCACTTATCGCCTTCACTTCCTCACTACTCATAAATTTTCTCCTTTCTCTCTCTTCTCTCTCAAATGTTCATGAAAGAATGAATTGTCTTTTCTTCTTCTCTTCTCTTTTTATTCTCTAAATGACCTTTTGGTTTACCTAATGGCTCAGATTCATTTAGATCTAGGGATGAGAATAAATGTGTATTTAATTCTCATTTTTTATTTTTTAACTCACCACTTAAATAAAGACCCACTTAGCCTTTTACTTCCATAGTCACTTTTTCACTTTCTAATTCTTCATTTACTTTAATAAAGTCACCTTTAAATTAGAATGTAACTTTACCACTTATAAAGTCACTTTTAAATTAGAATGTAATCTTACCACTTATAAAATCAATTTTAACTTAAATTGACTTTACCACTTATAAAGTCACTAGAGGAGAAAAATAAAAAATAAATTTGGGCACTTTTCCCTAGGCCAAAGATCAAAGCCTTAAGGAACAACTTGTCATATGGTACCCAAATTTTAACTCTCCCTCTTACTGAGGAAAGTGTTCCTCACCACTCCCATATTGTCTCTGAAGTAGACATGCTTGCCCCATGGTAAGGATTTGGTGAAAATTTTTGCTACCTGCTTATTTGTGGAAATGTACTCAAGCTTGATAGCTCCCTTTTGGACATAGTCTCTAATGAAGTGATAATTGATCTCAATATGCTTTGACCTGTCATGAAAAACTGGATTCTCCGTGAGTTTTATACAACTTTGATTATCACTGTAAATTACTGAAGGTCTCAATGCTTGACCATATAGACCAAACAACATCTTGTGAAGCCATATGGCCTCACAACTAGCCAAACTAGCAGCCATATACTCCGCCTCAGCTGAGCTCAATGCAACTGACTAGTGTTTCCAGCTGATCCATGACACAACTGTCGAACCCAACCCAAAAAAACACCCATAAGTACTCTTCCTATCTGAAACACAACCTACCCAATCTGAATCCATGTACCCTGCGAGTCTCACTCCATCACCATGTCTATAATCTAAACCAAAATCCACAATCCCCTGCAAGTAACGGTGAATGTGTTTTGCAGCCACCGATTCCTCTCTCCTAGGATCATGCATGAATTGAAATGTTAACTAAAAAACGTATATGTGGTCGAGTGTTGACCAATACATCAAACAACCAATCAACTGTCTGTATAAAGTATGGTCCACCAACTCGGAATTAGAAGTGTGAAGCTTCTTCGAGTTAGTGATCATATGTGTAGACATGGGTTTGCAGTCCTCCATGTGAAATATGCTAAGAATATCCACAATGTACTTCCCTTGTCTTAGGAAGAAATGCATCAAGTTGATATCCTCCATTTCAAACTCTGAAGCAAGATCTCTCTTGCAGCCCTCAATGAGTCTCTCTGCACCAGTGATGATTAAGTGATCAACATTCAACACCAAAATGAGAGGGTTCTCACCCACCACAATAAAGTATAGGTTTAGATTAACCTCACTCTTTGTGAAACCTAACTGCTGCAAGTATTTATCAATCCTTGAGTACCAAGCTCTCGGAGGTTGCTTCACGCCATAGAGTGCCTTTTTCAATCTCCATACATGGGGCTCCTTCCCATGCACCTCAAAGCCCTACAGCTGATCAATATAAACCTCCTCTTGAATGAAACCATTGAGAAATGTGGTCTTCACATCCATCTGGTGGATCTTCCAACTCATCTCTCTTGTAATCGATATAATGGGGTAAATAGATGTATACCAAGCTATGGGAGTGAAGGTCTCCTCATAGTCAACTCCCTTTACCTGTGAGAACCCTCTCGCCACAAATCGAGCCTTGAACTTCTCAATGATACCATCTGCAACATGCTTTATCTTGTAGAGTCATCTAGAAGTAACAACTCATTTACCTTCACGTGTGGGCACTACCTCCCAAACATCATTATTCATAGTAGAAGAATACTCCTCCATCTTGGCCTCTCTCCAAACCTGCTCGCAGGCTGCCTCCTCATAAGTAGAAGGTTCGGAGTCAACAATTCTTGTTACCAATGCCATGTAACTACATAATCACTTAGGTGGTTTACTCTCTCTAACTTGTCTCTTTAGCCCAGCAATTGATGTGGCCTCGCGCAAGGTATCTTGAAGCCACTTGGGATTCCTCTTCCCTATGCACACTTCTCCCACTGGAGTGAAAGAATCCTCATCATCATCAGAAGCCTAAAATCCTGAAGGCTTGCCAACTCACCTCATGCCTGCATTTGTGCCTGTAGATGCTGAAGTACCATGCAAACTGTCCATTAGTGGACTACCCTCTGAACTACTCTGCCGACTAGCCTGCACGCTGCTCGAAGAACTATCCCCTCGATTTGAGAGCCACTACTCACTGATGGACCTGACAGTGTAATCAATGTACCGCCTAATCCCTAACCACTAGATCTATGTGGCTGACTCAGCTGCTCCTGAGGGTGTGGTGACTTTGGATACTCCTGTGACCTCCTAAAACCTCTCTCCTTCTCGAACTTAACATCTCGCTAGACAAGAACTTTCCTCTCTGCAGGAGTATAAATCTGATAATATTTTGAGGTCTCTTTATAACCCACAAAGATGTCGTTGTCTGCAGTGGGCTCTAGCTTGGTCCTGTTCTCCTTGGGGACATAGGAATATGTAAGGCACCCAAAGATACAAAAGTGCCCAACATCGGGCTTCCTCCCAAAAAAATTCTCCCCCAAAGTCACATTCCCCAAGGCATGATGTGGACTCCTGTTTTACAAGTACACAATAATGTTGCACGTCTCTACCCACAATAATAAATGTAACCCTTGTTCATGAATCATGGCTTTAGTAGCCACTACAATGGATTTGTTCTTCCTCTCTGTAACCCCATTCTCCTGGGAGTAGTAAGGAACTATGAACTCCCTCCTAATGCCTGCCTCAACACAAAAATCTACAAACTCACCAAGGGTATACTCCCCTCCATTGTCTAACCTGAGGACCTTGATCTTCCTACCTGTCTCGGTCTCCACAAGAGATTTAAACTCTTGAAACCGCTTGAATATTTCACTCTTGGTATTCAAGAAATAAATCCAGGTCTTCCTAGAGTGGTCATCAATGAATAAATAATAGTACTCATAGCCACTCAAGGATACATGAGACATCCGACCACTCACATCGGTATGAATCAAGTCAAGGATCCTCGTCACTCTACTGTCATAGCTAGGAAAAGGGGATCTAGCAAACTTCCCCATAGCACATCCTTTGCATACATCAAGGTGATCAGAATTGAAATCTAGGACACCAGTGATGATCTCCCGCAATGTACTCAAGGCCCTATGATACATGTACCCCATCCTGCAGTGCCAAATCTCACACAACTCTGAACTGCTAGATCTACTGTCGGTCTTATCTCGGGTGTTGTTACTCAATGCCATTAGGGGCTTGAATGAGAACTTGTACACCTTAGCATGGTGCACACCAATCTCTCTAGCTGAAGAAGGTGGAGTTCCCCTAGGATATATAAGCACCTGCCCTCTCTTGAACAACACATCATACCCTCTGTCCTCAAGTGATGAGACGGATATTAGGTTCTTCTTCATTCCAGGCACATATAGAACATCTCACACTTTCAAGGGAGGTTTGGGTTCCCCATCAAATGTCAATGTCCCCACACCAACTACTCTAACAATGATGTCATCACCAAGTACTACCTCCATATCAGTATCACCCTTTGAAAGCTCTGAGAAGTACTCTCTCACTCCTTTCATGTGGCAGGAAGCATCAGTGTCAACATACCAAATGCTAGAAGATGATTTGCTAGCAGGGGGAATGCACTCCCTCTGAACCTGTATGGCAGGTGATCCTGCACTAGTGGTCTCATAATCTATGAACCTAAACTCCTGATCAAAGCTCTCTCATAATCTATTTATATCTACAAAAGCTGCCATGGGTTTGTCTTTCCATCTCTTGTTCTTCTTCTCCGGACATAGAATGATATAGTGTCCCAACTTTTGACAATTGCAACATTTGACTTTGGAATATTCCTTCTCCTTGTTCTATTTCTTGCCTTTACCTTTGCCTTTGCCTCCACTTTTGGAAGCTTGCTTCTTTGTTATGCCCTTCTTGCCTCTTGCTAACAATGCAACATTGTCATCTTCCTCCACCTGTTTGGCTTCCCCAAGATGGTTCTTTCTAATCTCATTCTGAATGCAATCATCCTGCAACCTCTTCCAATCGGGAAGGTTTTCCTGTGCAACAATGATATCCAAGAAATTCTCCCAAGTCTTGTGAAGACCATTCAAGGAAATCCTCACCAACTTAGTGGGTGCAATGATCTCACCTACAACTACAAACTCATCTCTCACTGAAATGATCTTTGTGAGGTATGTTGTAGCACTGTCATTCTTAGACATTTTAATGGCCTTCAATTTCTCCTTTAGGAGAATTTTTCTATTTTTATTTGATCTCTGACAAATACTGGTCAAGGCTATCCACATCTCATGTGCATAAGTCTTTCCTCTCACATGAGGAATGACATGGTCTTTGATTCCTTTGAGAATCAATCTTTTTACCTTTGCATTCTTTTTGTTAAACTATGCCAACTGTACAAGGTCAATAGGTACTACTACTGGGTTCTGTGTGGTATTTACGATAATGCCCTAGACTTTTGCTTCATCAAAGATTGTAGAATTGGGACTTCTATGATTAGTCATAGTTGTAAGGAGAGATTCAGCGTAAATCACATAAGAAATACTTTGGTCGACGCGTTTCGAACCAACCAATGTGGTTCATCAAAGATGCTGAGGATTCTCTCCTTCCATGCATTGTAGCTATTTTGCCCATCCAATCCGTCCTCCACTCTCAAACCAAAAGACATGTTTCACTATCCTACCAAATTGAATTTTCAAAAGGTTTCTGTTTTCTATGTAAAAATCAGTTTACTATAATTTTCACTTTGATGTCCCAAACTGCACTTTTCAGCCAACCAAGCTCTGATACCATGAAGAATTTGAACCCCCACTCTAGTTATCATTTTTTGTTATCACTCTATGTATTTAGTTTTAAATCCAAACATGATAAAAATTCTAAAATCAGGAAATGACAATACTTTTCTGAAAACACAAATTTAGAGATTTCACAAGTGCTGAAATTGTAGAAATAAAACATAGAAAAATTATGACAGTCACAAAAAGAAAATAACACAATGATTTTTGGTCAATGTGACCCTAGAAAAACCCCTACAACTCTTAGGGAAAACCATTTTGAGAGCTATTCTTTATTTCTGAAAATGCTTTTACAGAGAAACTAAAATACATAGTAAAAATTCCACCAACCACAAATTACAACTTATCTCGATTTTCGTGCTTGAACTCCACCTCGAAAATCATGCCAATTGGCAAACAACCAAAACAAAATTTTTTATACTAATAAAACAACATTATATATTGTATGGCTTGTGTTGAAAAATGTGCCCAGAAGTTGTTGTATGGGATATATGGATCATACGAATTTCAACAATATGATTGCCTCGAAATTCATGCGCAAATTTGCCTCGAAATTCGTGACCTTTTTGTTGTCCCTCTTTGTCAATTTCTATTCTCTCCCTCTTCCTAGATTTTTCTGCCTTTCTCTTGCTGTATGATTTTTTCCTTGGGATGCGTGTCAATAAATGTTGCTACCCAGATTTGCGGAAATGTCTTCTTGTTGCTCCCCTTCACTTCCTCACTGCTTAGAAATTTTCTCCTTGCTCTCTCTTCTCTTTCTCTCAAATGCTCATGAAAGAATGAATTGATCATTTCCTCTTCTCTTCTCCTTTTATTCTCTAAATGACATTTTGGGTTGCCTTAAGATCTAATGGTTGAGATTCATTTAGATCTAGGCATGAGAATAAATGTGCATTCAGTTCTTGCTTTCTATTTTTTAACTCACCACTTAAATAAATACTCACTTAGCCTTTTATTTCCATAGTCACTTTTTCACTTTCTAATTCTTCATTGACTTTAATAAAGTCACCTTTAAATTAGAATGTAACTTTAGCACTTATAAAGTCACTTTTAAATTAGAATGTAACTTTAGCACTTATAAAGTCACTTTTAAATTAAATTGACTTTACCACTTATAAAGTCACTTTAGTAAAAAAGTAAAAGATAAATTTGGACACTTTTCCCTAGGAGAAAGATCAAAGACTTAGGGAACAACTTGTCCTCTGGTACCCAAATTTTAACAGTTGAGGCCAAGAGGGAAATATGGAGGAAGCCATCCATCTCACAAATTGTCTCCATGATTCCAGGTTGAGATTTGGTTGAGAGTATTTATTCCTTTGTTTTGCATCCATGTCATGAGAGGTTGAATTTCTTGAATGTGAGAAATTGGGGAAGATTCCATGATGCTATCTCTCCACAAATTTATATCTTGTCCACCTCCCAGGACTCTGGAAGTATTTTCCTTTATTATAAGAAGGGATTTTCTAATGAGATTCCAAATGTGCGAACAAGGCCTCATGGGAATTTTTGAAGTACAGAAGTGTTGACAAGATGAGATCAAGTATTTTGCTTCCAAAACTTGTTTCCACGAGGAGGGCTCTCCTGTTATGAATCTCCATATTATTTTTTCTCCAAGAGAAATGTTCATCAGTCCAACAAGCTGAATAGGGATGCCACCATTCTCATACGAAACTGTTACTTGCTTCCAATTTATTAGACTGAATTTTTTTTACTTTGTTTTACCGCCTTTCCATAGGATTTTTCTTACAATGAGTTCAATCTGCTTTTGTATTCTAATTGGAGCTCTAATGATTGTAAATTGGTATAGTGGAAGGGATGATAAAACAACTTTGGTCAAAATAAATCTCCTAGCTAGATTGAGCCATTACATGCCCCAATTCTGAATTTTCTTCTTCATTTTGTCAATGGAAGAAGTCCAAATCTCTAATTTCAAATTATCCTTAGATATTGGAAGTCCCAAGTGCTTGAAGTTATCCCAATTTTCTTTGAAGGGGACATCAAGAATTTGAGAAATGCGTTGAAGAATGTTTGTTGTTGTATTCCAACCATAGATGCTACATTTGTGATTGTGTAGAAGGTAGCCAAAGACCTCAACGAATTTGTCCAAGATTTTTTTATTCCTTTCATGACAATACATGAGGCACCACCTAAGAATAGAGTGTCATCGACAAATTGCGAATGATTGATGCTCTTGATTACCCTACTAAAATAAATGCCTGTTATGGTGCCATTCTACTTGATGTGCTCTAAGTTTTTACTAATAGAATCTGCCATGATAATATAAAGGAAAGGAGAGAGATGGAAGACTTGTCTTAAACCTCTTGAGCTTTGTAAAAAGTTCTCAGGTCTTCCATTTACTAGTGGGGAAATCCAAGGCCCATTTATGCAATCTGCAATGAGGGCTATAAACTCAAAGAAAATCCAAAATTTTGGAGAACACTAAAAAGGAAAGGGTGATTGCCACAATCGAAGGCATTGGCCATGTCTAGTTTCAGGATGAGGCCTTTTTCATTTCTAGACATGCTCGGGTGGATAGCTTCTTGTACCAACATTATATTATCAATTATTTTCTTATTAGGGACAAAGACTCCTTGGTTTTCAGAAATCAAGTTGGGGAGAAGAGGTTTTAACCAATTAGTAAGAAATTTGGAGATAATTTTATAGGAGGAATTGCAAAGAGATATGGGTCTGAAGTGATTAAAAGAGGGGGGATTCGATCCCTTATGAATGAGGGAAAGATAAGTAGAGTTGGTATTTCCACCTTTTTTTTTTAAACCCATCAGGTCATCTTTAAAAGGTCCTTTTTAATGAGCTATCAAAAGGAGTAATTGAAAGAGATGGAGAAAACATTAGGTCCCGTGGCTTTGTCCAATTGAAGATTCAAAATGAATTGTTGAATATTCATCCACTTCTTTTGTTATAACATAATTTGTCTCTTCTGTGATTAATTTAGGGATGTGCCTTGTCAAGTCATCATAATTTTTATCCCCTCATTCTAATAAAAGAAAACTCTTATAATTCTGATATAATTCCCTTTCTATTCATTCCTGACCCTTTATTTCAACATCCCCTTCTCCTTTGATTGCCTCTATGCAATTTTTGATTCATCTCATTTTAATGGTGTTGTGAAAGAAAGCAGTGTTTTTATCACCAGACTCGATCCACAAGTTTCTTGATTTTAGTCCCCATGTCTCTTCCTCGTTTCTATTATTCTTGTAAATTTCCCAAAGAAGTTATTTTTCTCTTAGCTAATTCTCTTTTGTTACTTCTTCTTCCTCCATGATTTTCTGAATGTTTTCAAGCTTCTTTTGCATCTCTTCTTTCCTTTGCTAAGGTTCTTTATAATGTAATCTAACGCATTCCTTAAGAGTTTTTTTTGATATTTTTTAAACTTTTCTTCCCAAACAAAACTAGGGGAACCATTTATGCTTTGATTCCAAGCTATTGAAACCAAAGTTATAACATTTTTAAAGTTTATCCAAAGGGGGTTATAGTGAAAGGGGAGAGGTCCAAAATTTTCACTTCCCCAAATTTTATGGCAATAGGCTTATGATCCGAAGCTGCTGATGGAATTATCTTTGAGATCACTAAGTTGAAATATGAAATAATGTTATCATGTATTAAAAATATATCCAATCACTCTTCAATATTTCCTGGACCAAGCCTTTTGTTACTCGAGGTGTATTTACCATTTTTGGGCTGAATATCCATTAAATTATTTGCTTCCATAATGTTTTCTAACTTGTCTCTGAAGGGGCCTACCTCGAAATTTCCACCTTGTTTTTCATAAGCATTCAAAATTAAGTCAAGGTCTCCACGAATAATGTATTTTTTCTATTTTCCTATCCCATGCATTCAGCCAAGGAATTCCAACAATCTTCCTTGTCCCTAAAATGAGAAGGTGCATACATGTTGAAAAGACAAATTTGGTAACTAGAGGTCTTATTTCTGATTTTTTTTGATCCAGTGCATCTGTTTATGCTGATATGTAAGATCCCATGTGGAATGATTCCACAATGTGCATATGCCTCCTGAAGCACCAATTTATTTTATAATTGTTCCTGCATAATTGTTTATTTTTTGGATTATTTAGGTCATCTCTTGTTCAGAGGATTTGATCTCCTATATTAGGAAGAAGTTTGGGGATTCAAATTTAATAAGGTTTTTCCCATATTGACCTTCGAGTGGTGCCCGAGGCCTCTACAATTCCAGGAGACCATATTCATTATTTACTATTTGGTGGAGCAAAGAGACCTTTCCCTCTCACATTCTGGTTTTTTTTTTCTTTGTTTCCAATACTTTTCTCTATGTATGTTTATGTTGGTTACCATGTTCCCATTTCAATTTTATTTATTGATGCTTCGTAGCTTATTTCCTTATTTTTTGTTTCCTTCCAGGACTCTTATGACTGTCAGAAAGGAAGAGGGATTATTTTGACTGGTTTTTAGTTAGGATTCTATCAAAGGGAGGAGGGAGGGGGCTAGAGAGCAAGGGAGTAGGGAAGAGGGGTGAGGAAGGAGGGGGGGAGAGGGGAAGGGGAAAGAGGAGAGTGGGGAGAGGGAACTAGGGATTCAAGAGGGAGAGAGGGAGTATCATCTCTAATAGAATTAGGGTCAAGAGAGGAAAAGGGATGGTAGTCGAAAGGGAAGGAGAGAGAGGAGGAGGGAGGAGGATCATTTCGAGGAGGAGGTGTAGAAGAGGAAGGAGTAGAAGACGCTGAGGGCTTGGATACATATTTTTCTTAACGAGTTCCTAATTTGGGTCTTGAGAGTTGTTTGTTTCTTATATTTCCTTCTTTGGGAATCTATTTGCAAAATGACCATATTCGTGACATAAATTGCATTTGAATGGAAGATGCTCATAATCCATCTGCTGAATGTGTGTCTAGTTGTCCACCTCAACCTTCACTACTTCAGATAGCGCCTTTCCTAGGATGAATTCAATGTAAATTAGAGCATAAGCAGGCATTTTCTCTTTTGGTTCACTTCGGTCTATGCATTTCCCAAATGAATTTCCTATTCCTTTGATAGATTCACCCCCCTAACAATGAAGTGGGAGATGAGGGAGACGGACCCATACTAGGACAATATTGGGGGCATTAAGCTAGTATCAAAATATGGAGTCCATCTATTTAAATATAAGCCTCTAGAATCCATGAAGTAGGGACCATTTCTGAAGATGAGGTCTTTTTCTTCTTGAGACTCAAAATAAAAAATGAACCTCTTCCACAAAACCAAATGGAGATTTTTCCTTGTGTGGAAGGAGACCAATTTATCTCTACCCATTTTTGTAATGTTTTATGAGAGGTCCATAGTCTAGTAAATTGTTTGACGAATCCCTTTTCAGATAGCGAAAGGAAAAATTTTCTGGCCAATGAAGGAGGCAACATGTTTTTGGGTGAACATGGCATCCTCTCGAATTATGGTGGTTAAACATGAAGGTTAACTTGCAAGTGGCATAAATTTTGCACATGGACTTTGATTAAGGCGATTGTCTATGTATAGAATAGAAAAAAATGTGCCATACTTAAGTGACAAGTTTTTACCACATAAAATGTCATTTAATGCGTTAAACTTCTCCTAGAATGTTTCAAACCCCAATTTCCCAAACTGGGTCTCACTGGTAAAAATGGTTCTGTGAGTTGATTCCTCCACTTTTTTCTACTCTAAAAGCTTCAATATGGATGAAAAATAATATAATAATCAAATCCAGATCAAACCTACCCATATTTGGAGGATTGTGGTCCCCAAAAGGTTCTACTAAATGAGGGGAGATAATTTTTCCTCCATATTCTCTTGGGTGTACCATTTAGCCTTGCTTGGAAGTTGTCCTTTCAACCCATTCTACAAAAGGTCATGCTTCCCTTGTCTTGTAAATGTGGACCTTGTCTATAAAATTATATCCTATTTCAACTCTGCTTTAGCATTTGGAGCCAAATCCTTTACAAAAGGTACACCTTGTTCCTCTTCTTCATCTAGCAAAGTTTTAGATTAGCTACATTCACCATTAATTAAATGAAAATGTATAGGGAATGCGTGAGTATATAAGTGTTATGTTCCACCTTTTTTTATCTCAAATGGAATATATCACAGAGCCTTTATTTTCTTATCAAAGCCCCACAGCCTCTCCTTGTTCAACTATGACCATAGTCTCTCTCCCATCTTAAATAACCTCTTTGTTTGGTGTTGATCATGCTTGGCCTAATATTTTTCCCGTGACTTCTGTAATATCTCTTGTACTTATAGATGGATTCACCTTATATTCTCAACATTTTTTTTTCTCTTAAGGCATCCCCTATAAGATATTCCCTCACTCCTTTCTGCCACCCATATGAAATATCCAAAGGTCAAGGTGGAAAATATCTAAAACACGTTTCAAATGAGGGTTTACTAGAAGTATGGATTGCTATGCTATAAGAGTGTTATGTATATACCATATTGTAATGTTCCAAACTTAAATAAACAATTATATGAAAAACAAAATGGATTTGTGACACACGAAATAAAAAACAATCAGCAAATGCT
Organism: Pinus taeda; assembly: GCA_000404065.3. Lineage (NCBI taxonomy): Eukaryota > Viridiplantae > Streptophyta > Pinopsida > Pinales > Pinaceae > Pinus > Pinus taeda. The sequence continues at coordinate 27,803 of APFE031645688.1, read as the reverse complement.
TATTAAAACTCTAGAAGTGAGAATGAGCTGAGCCATTTTATTAATGAAATGGAGCAAGTACAATAATATGGAGAAATTCACCTAAGCTTTCCTCAAGGGAAATCTTGACATGAATCACGTGTTAAAACAATAATCTTAAAGTTGGGAATGACTGCTCCTCTAATGCTCTGCATTGTCCTAAGAAACTATACTACTAGTTGGAAAGGAACTGAAAGAAACATCGTCTCTGGTGCTTAAAAATGTTGAAGCTTTATAGCTAAGATCCTTGTCGAAATCCCACAAAAACCTAGAAAGGGTTTGGGCTGAATCCAACCTCCTAAATTCGGCCTCCAATATTCGATACACAGTCCCCAACAATTCTACATTGTATGCTGCAAAGATACAGATGAAAACCCCACCTTCGTTACTCAGAAAATTATGAAATGGTATATCTACAATGCTTGTTAAAATCCCAGAAAAAACCAGAAATGGTTTGGCTGTATTTTAAACTTTCAAAATCAACCTCCAATATGCCCCATGCCCTCCAAGCTACTCGAGAAAGTAGTCTGCAATAAACCCAAACGAAATCCTCCTCCAATCTCATGAAAATGAAGAAATCAATTCTTGAAATGTTTCCCTTAACCTCCACAATAAAGTTCATCCTCAAATGGTGATACTCTACCCTCCACGTGAACACCCAATGTTGCCTCTCCACTGACCCAGGAGTGCAAAAATCACCCCGTGAAGTAGAACACTCCTCCAACTCCAGAACTTCTCCCAAATTCCAAAAATCATCCTATGCCTCCTCCCCGAAAAATCCTTCACCCAAAATCCTATGCAAGAAGTCACAAGCAAACTTGGCCTCCTCTTCACTGCGTCCTCCAATAATATGCACCACCTAGAGATGAATCCAATCATTGGGAATCACACTAAGATCCTCCTCTTGAAGAAATGAAATAAAACTTTCCTATGGTGGCACTCGAAGTCCCTCGAAGAAAGGGTGAGCTCTTCGCTTGAAGAACTCGTGCTAAACAACAAGTGAATCGACTAATTAGCTCAGGTGACCAAATAGAAATTAATATTACCAAAACGATGAATGAAAATGAGGAGAGTTGCCTTCCTTATATAGATTTTATGGATCACTTTTCCCTCCAAATTTGCCTCCATCATGGGCCCTCACTTAACCACCTCCATGCAAAATGAAATAGGGAGTGCGTATTTCCCTAGTGTGGATGGTCCCCCTGTTTAATTTAACTACAACAAAAGAACTTTTCCTAAGTCTAATCTCCTAATAAAAATAAAATGGGCCCCACTATATCGAAAATTGGCCCACAAAATGCAATAATTAGTCTTGTTCCAAATTAATTTGGGAAGGGACATGACATATATTTTCATCTTAGGTCTTTGGATGCTTATGATTGTAACCCCTCAAAAGTTGCACCAAAGTCGTCTTGACTACTTATGTTTTCCCATTTGTCTATGGATGGAATGATATAGACCTCTTCAACTTTTTGTCCATATTCTCCCACAATGTATTCCAAAACATACTAAGAAATATTGTCTCTCTATTTGAAACAATGCTACTTAGTATCCCAAAGTGCACCCAAACCTGTTCAAAGAACAATTTTGTTGCTTCTTTTCCATTTATGGTATTTTTACAAGGGATTAGAACACAAATATTATTGAACCTATCAACTACCATGAATAGATAGTCATGTCACTTCCTATTTTTTGATAAAACTCCCACAAAGTCCATGGAAATGATTTCCCAAGAATGAGTGGGTATAGGTAAGGGATGATATAGATCATGTTTACTATTGCTAGGCGTGTTGGTACAACAAAGCATGCATACTCTTATGAAATTAACTACCTGTTGTTATATCTTGGGCTAATACACATACCTTTCCAAGTTGGCCATTGTCTTCACTACAACAAAGTACCCTGCAACCTTTGAGGTGTGAGTCATAATCATCTACAATCGCTAACCTTTATGAACACAAAACATATCTAGCCTATAGAGTAACATGTCTTGGATATGGTAGTTAATTATTTTTTCACCATCATGCACATGAATCTAGACATGCCACTTTTGAAATTCCTTCTTAACGTCCTCATTGTCTGAATATGCCTCTTTGTATTCATCATGGGTGAATGGATCCATGTGCATCAGAGTTCCCAAAGTTTTGATATTTAATGTTGATGGCCTTGAAAGCATGTTGTCCAACATTTTTGTGTTGTCCTTCTTATATTTGACCATTAAATGAAACTTTTATAGAAACCCCATCCACTTGTAATGCTTGGCATCTTGTAGCTTACGCTAGGCTTGCAGGTACTATAATGGTTGGTGATTTGTGTGGATTATTGTCTCCTTTACCATAATCTAGTTTTTCCACTTCACAACTTACACAAGGATAAAGAGATCCTTGTCATAGGTAGCGTAGTTGATAATTTCCCCATGAAATACTTTAGAATGGTAGTATATTGACATTTCTCCCTACAATTAGATCAAGCCCATAGTATATCCACTTGCATATATCTCCACTTTGAAGGGATACCACAAGTTTAGTAATCCCAAAACTAGTGTTTCACTAATATTTTTATTTAAGTCCTCAAAGGCCCATTACTGGCCCTTTCCCCCAAAAAAACTCGTACCACTTGTTGTTATGGCGTGAAGTGATGCTACTATTAAAAATGAGGATATTAATTTCCTCATTTAGCATGTTACCCCAACAAAACTCCTATCTTCATAAACATTAGTAGGCACCAACCACTTCATGATGGCCTCCATCTTGGAGGGATCTATCTTCAACTCTCCTCGACCTATCACATACCCCAGATATACCAATTTTTTTTATGCAAACTCACATTTCATGAGATTATCCAAATATTGGTGATTCTTTAGAGTATCTAGCACCTATGTAAAATGTGAGATGTGATCCTCCCAAATAGCACTATATTTTAGTATGTGATATAAATAGAAAATAACAAATGAATTTATAAAAGGGTGAAATATATCATTCATTAACTTCATAAATGTAGCTAATGCATTGCATAGGCCAAACAACATGACTAACCACTCACAAAAATCTTGCCTAGATTTGAAGTTGGTCTTCCAAGTATCTTATTCTCTGGATCAAACCCGATGATATAAAAATTTTAAGTCCAACTTGTTGAATTATTTTGATTTCTACAACTAATCTAGCAAATCATCTAAGTTGGGCAGGAGGTAACTATTCCTAAGCATATTTTTTCAATGCTCTATAATCAATATACATATGCCAAGTCTCATCCTTCTTTGGCATAATGATGATGGGTGATCCACATGGTGAGGGACTTGGGTTGAATGAAACATTGTTCCAATAGTTGCTACAATTGTTTCAACTCACTTGCTTCTATAAAATACTACCTGTGTATCCCAATGTTTGGCAATGGGGACTCTAAAAAAAGATGGATCTCGTGCTCCACTTTCCTCTTGGGAATATCTGTTTAGGATCTTGGAAAATATCCTTGTATGCCTTTAGAAACTCTTTTAGTTTAATTTTTTGTTTCTTAGTACAACTCTCTAGGGATGGATCTTATCTCACTAACTCTTCTACATAATAATTTTCTCTTAAAAATAGTAAAATATACTTCTTGCAAGAGTTAACCAATTTATTATATTGGTTGTAGCTTACTAGGGAAATTTATGACTTTTCTTTATGTGTGCTGCTGACAAAGGATTTTCCATCCTTGATGAGGTGGTACTGGTTAGCTCTTCACATGAATATTTCATCTCACATGTACATACAGGGACTTCCAAACACCACTCCACTTACATCAAGGGGAACTACATCTAGTTCTACTTCATCAATAAAATCAACACTGACATAAAATCTAATTTTGCATTGTATGGTTACCTCTATTTCAACATACCGATTTACCCATCCCAATGAATATGGGCTTGGATGATCATAATATTCCAATTCCAATTTTTTGACCAGCTTTGTTGCAATGATATTTTTCTATGATCTCAAGTTGAGCAGAGCATCAATATTTGTCTTCTTGACCTATATCTTTCGTTGGAAGAGTTTTGTATTTTCATTCTCTTCATGTTGTGAAGGCTACTCACATTCACATCATTTTAGATGTATAAATGGTCTTCTGATCCACATCTAAGTTTCTTTTAACATGATGTCTTGAATTAGTGGCCATGAGGTTCTTCTTCTTCACCTCTTTATTTATTTCCTTTGGGTTAAGTTATGGATGAAACTTCCAAAAATTATCCTTAGTATAATCGTCAATGTTATAATGGCTGATGTGGTAGTTGGTATATTTCCACTTCTTCTTCTCCATGAAATTTTCTTGTTTCTCTTTCTGCTTTTACCCACTCAATTTCCCTTTCTTCTGGTTTATGTTCTTCAGTTATTGTGCCTATACACAGGCCATTTCCACCGATTTGGGATTTAACAACATAACTTACTTCCACAAATGGCTATGTAGACCCCCCAAATATTTTAGGAGTATGCTTGGGTTCTTTGGGGACATACCTAACATTATGGCCATGTTTATAAATTTAGTGGTGTGCTCCTATACACTTTACCCCTACTCCTACCTGAAGTAATTCCACCAAATCGACTAGTCCTCTACATACCTAATAGGGTAAAATTATGACTTTATGACAGTTTTGAAATTCTCTCACTTAGTCATTGTAGGATCTCCCACTAGTTCAATGCATGACCCTCTAATTTTATCTGAGAAGATAAAACCTTCTATTGTTCCTGTATATTATGTACACTAAAATAAATTTCCTATTGTTACAACTACTGATTTAGCTTCAGAGTGTCAATGTCACCTTTATACAAGTTAACGTCAAATTTTTCTTTCATTTTAAATAGGAGCTATGAATGTTTCAGAACACTTAAATTGAGTTCATCCTCTTTGGGTTCTTTTTCGATCTACTGATTTTCTTTCCAATCTAACCTTTGCATTATAACCATCATCTTCTCCCAATATACCAAGATTATTGGGAAAAGACATCATGAGGAGGCTCACATTACAGTTTAAATCTATTAATTATGCTTATAGCTGTGCAAGCCTCCAATTTATGGGATCATTGTGGTTATTCAAATATTCATCAGCCACGACTAGGGTTTTGTGAATTTCGGCTTAACTATTATAGATCCCCAGAAACTCCCCATAATATACTCGAAGAAACCTACTTTGATACTAATATTATTTTTAAACTCTCATGGATATTCCACTCATGAGTTCATCACAATAAATCAAATAAAAACTTAAAACTTCAAATATACACTATGAGGGTATATTTCTCATATTTCTGGACATCTTAATTAATTTTTATTTTGTTTTTATAACAATTATAATTATCCAAAAATATATAATAACATCCTAAATCTCATAAACCATAAATTAACACATGATATAACCTAGGAAACACTTTGAGGAGAAAACCTAATGTGAGGCTACTCTACTCTCTTTCTCTAAATGGAAAATGAATGTAAGTATAAGGAAGTGGGGCTTGCTGCCTATGGGATACTATAGTGCATAAATATTCCATTTTATCTCTCTCCCTATCCACTCCTAACAACTCTTCTCATCTATGGAGAAAAATGCAACCCATTTTTTGTTCTAGTGGGCCAGTTATAACGCAACCTGATAGCCTACTAGTGGTTAAGTTTGATTAATTAAACTCTTACATATATTTATAATTTAGAATATTCTACAGCTTTATTCATCATGATCACATGGATAGCCCCCTTCTGTAAATAATGGAGGTTGATGTGGCATCCTCTTGAATTATGGTGGTCAAAACAAGAGGTTAAACTTCCAAGTGGCATCAATTTTTGCATATAGAATCTATTTGAGGTGATTATTTCATCGTTGGAAGGGCCTTTATGTGTAGAATATAATAAAAAGTCCCAGTATTAAGTGAAAAAAATTTTACCCGCAAAAAACACCATTTAATGACTCAAACTATTCTCACAACATTTTAGACCCAAAATTTCCAAATTAGGTCTCATTGGTAAAAATGGTTCCGTGAGTTGATTCCTCCGCTTTTTCCACTGTGAGATAGTCAGGATAGATGGAAAATAATATAATGATCCAATCTAGATTATTGGGTACTTATATTAGAGTGGTCACTTGAAGGCCAACAAGGAACTTTTGTTTTTCTTAGAATTTTATATAGTGGATGCTTATTTTGAGTTATGTATACTACTACAAGAATCTATTAACTTAATAAGTTGTAATTTGTTGCTAGCGTGGACACAAATTTATTTTGAATGAATATAAAGTTATGTTTTGTTATATATATATATGTTTATGTGTGTGTGTGGGTGGGAAAAGGAATATTTTGAGTTTTCGTAAATTTTCATTAATAAATTATATATGTGTAAATATAATATTAAATTAAATTTCAAAGCTTTAAATTAACATTCATGCAAATTCAATATGGAAATGTAATAGTTCAACATAAAATAAATAAACACTTTAATAGTGGCAAGTCCATGCATTAAAGCAATCTTAGTCATATGTAAATGTAAGAAACATATATACATTGAAAGTAATAACATAATAATCCACATACCTCAATATAGTTCAAATAATGTTGAACATGTCATTCTACCTTTTTTGTATAACTACCTAATTTCATCCCACAAAGTTTTCTATATCATCTCTATTGCTAATGGTCTTCATTAGTATGTCATTAATTGAATGAGGTAGGAAGTAGTGTACCTTGTGTGATCTCCTTGTATATATGTTTTGTATTTGAATGTTTGTATTGATGACTAAGCATATATAGTGATAAACCACTGCACCTAGTCTATAATTTTTGAATACATAGCCATTGGTATTTCTACAATTTACATCTAGTGTAAGATACTCTCTCTTAACAACCGTCAATTTGGAAATTCGTTATCTTCATCATCAATTAATTATGTATTGAGAGTTTGATTCCCTAGTGTGCATCATGCCAACCAATAATCAATGCCCCATTAGTTGTTTTTTGGGGAAAGAACTAAATATATGCGCCCTACAAAAAATACAACTTAAGATAAAATTAAAATGCCCAAGATCTTGATCTAACATAACAAAACCAAAACTATAAATGGATCCAATATACAATGTGAGATATATGTACCTAGTTGTATAATATCATAGATATTCTCATAGTATGTTGAAATGGTTGATCCATCCTCATCTAGTAGATTTGTTTGAAAAAAAGCACAAGGATATATTGCATGTGATACATGATCCCATTCATCAACCCAATCCATTGATTCACAATAATGTTATTCACCACTACCACATGATCCACAAAAGAAAGCCAATTTTCATGTCCATATTTCAAAAATATGGTTGTTTGAGCTATAGTCTAAATGAAATATGCAATTTCCTTGTATTGTGTTGCTATGATATAAATGTGACCAATATATATTGACCACTTCACAAATTATTATTCTCACATGACCTATCCCCGTTGATGTTTGTTGCTCATTTGCTGCATATGACATTAATGTAGAGCACCATTTGGCTACAAAGTTTGTATCTCAGATATGAGGATTTCTCATAAACGTCATCTTCTTCATGTGCAGTGCAATTTCGATGCATGCCCTAGCTCCGTCATGCTCAATTTTTCTCATACCCAGTCTTAGAGTAGTTCCAAATATGAGGCGCATTATATGCTTTGTGCAATATTCTCAGCCATTGGAGTACACGAGGATTTTGAACTAGCCTGCAAAACCATTTGACCAAATCAAATGTTAATCCATCTATATATTTCTATCCTTAAAGTGATCATAGAACATTTGAAAGAAATTTTGCACATAATGTGAGTCACGGTTCCTATCACCACTTAGGTAAAAGTTTGTTTCCTTGATTATTATCCACATGTAATTGCTACTATCTAGCCCATGCCTATATATGATATGTACCAATATGCTAACTTGATATAAATTACAATATTGGATATGGATCTCATTTTATTGTTGAAGGATGTATTTCTTAGCAAAATCCACAATTGAAAAAATAATACCTAAGGGAAAGGTGTCTTTGAATTTTCTGAATTATTCATCTTGCCATCGTGCTACATGCACATGTGAAAAAACGATTTGGTTTTGTAAAAAATCCTTCATGATATCATATAATCATACCTAATGACACAAAAATAATTTCAAAAGAAAAAAAATATACATGTTGAATTTGAAGGTGCATTGAGCAATAATATTACCTTAAATTTTCTAGGACTTCGCCAACACAATCTTTTATATTTCTTTACCACTATCTAGTTCATAGGTAGAATATTTCAAGCTCTGGTATCTATTATCATCCTCCGAAAATCATGCTTCTCAATTTCATTAATCCACTATCTCAGTAATGCAAATACACCACACCTAGAGCATGTCCCATCTAAATAAGTTTTTGCATAATATGTTTGTACATCAGGCTTTGGAAACATGATGTTATGAATCAATTCTATTGATGAAATTGGTGCTATTATGGATGATAAATCCCACACAATGTTAGGATGAAAAAAAAAACAAATTTTTACATATGTGACATAAAAATATTCAAATTCTACATAGTATCTATAACAACATGTATTACAATCTTTGCGTATTCTAACATACCAAGGTCTATACTTCTCAAAATATCTTTAGAACAAGTTCAATTCCATTTTATCTTTATTGAATCTATCATAGAATTCTATTGTTTTCATGTCAAGCAAGAGATTAATATGGGGTTTATGGTATTTACGACAATTTATCAACTCTAGCAAATCCTTTTGATTAAATGAAAGCATAGTACTTTCATGCCAAATTTTTTGTACTAGTTCCTTAAAAACATCAATTAACTGCATGTTTTGAACAAGGAAACTTGTCAATGAAGATGCCATAATGTGTTTAACATAGGCTTTCATTTTTTTCTCTTATAAAAGAATACTTTCAAAGAGTTTTTCTGTTTACTTTAAAATTGTGAGGTGGATGTGACATCAACAATGTTGCCTTGTGAACTTGTTTATAATAAATTCTAATATTACACAATGAGTTGCATTATGATCTTTTGAATGAATAGTATTTCTAGTTGTATTGAAAGAATCTTAAAGGTTTCTAACAATGTGATTATTAGTGTCTATAGTTCTATATTAATGCCTAAATTTATCCTAATGATAGTGATCCATACTTATGCATAAATGTGACAAAACACAAATATAAGCATACACATAGAGATGCAACAGAAATAAAACTTCATTTAATTAATATCAAAGAACTAAAATATGCTTACATACATAATGGAAATAAACTATATTGGGCGATGGTAACTTATCTCTCAGAAGAGATGTGGCAACTACCTTCCCTTGAACTATGTTACAATGAGGCTTAAGGGATTTTTTGTTATTGAATAGTAAAGGGAAGCCCTAAAAAACCAAAACCCTAATCCCAGTAGATGGAACGACAAGAGTTTGTGAGCCCCATTGGGATTATTTGGGTAGCCAACTTCCCAGGGTCGTAACTTGGTCATATGATCTCCATTTGGTGCGTATGATACCTCATTGGAAATATATCTATGAGTACTATAGGATTTGCGACAAGCCCATGATGGGCCTATTGTAGACCTAAAAAAAAAACGTTTAGGGGGTCAAAACAACTCCAAAAGTTCGAGGCCCACAAAACTCCTAAAAATAATCAATGTTGTTATAATCAAGGAAGCTGATGAAATCGACTAAAGGTATATGTGGAATAGGTGGGTGGCCACCAATCCACGTGGATCAGCCCTCCCCCCTTAGGAAGCAATGGACCCCATTTCATGTAGATCCTCCATGAGGTGAGGAAATGTCTATTGAACTTGGTCCATAGTAACCACTTGCCCTGGTGAAGGAGTTGGCCTGCTTTCACAACTCTATATAGCCAGATCCTATGTTGGTGAGTGTTTTTGAAACATGTTTCCATGATCTCTTCAGTTGTTGCATATTTGATGTAGCTTGGGTTGAGTTATGTTGGTGTCATCTTCTCACAAACATTGGGGGTGTCCAATAATCAGGAAAAGTATGGCCACAGAAGGTCCACATTAGATACTAGGTGCAGGGCAAGAAATGGTGGAATGCTAAGCTTGAAAGAATTGTCCCCTAAAACCTTGGTGATGGTGTATGACACATATCAGAGCAGACAAATCTTGTGGTTGGGCCCAACGAGGGGATCCTTATGCAAATGTAACCAAACGTTTTTTCCCACCTAGAACTTGTGGCACTCGATGATAATCATGATGTTGGTTGTGCTTAGCATTGGCTCTGTCCAATATGTCATGGAAATGATGGAAACTGTGATGAATATGCTCGATGAAGTTGTTAGCCTTGTCAACATCAGACTGGAAATGATTTGAATATGCCTTAGTAACTGCAAATGGTATTGCCATATCAATGGGATATAATGGTTGGAATCCTAATCCCATTTGAAAGGGGCTACGACCATTTTAGCTATGGAGAGATCTGTTGTAGCTATGCTAGACATAAGGGAGGATTCCATCCCATGTGCGTGGGTGCTTTGAGTTGTACATGTGTAGAATGTGCACAATCATACTATTGACGACCTTTGTTTGGCCATCCATTTCGGGGTGGAAGGATGTGGACTTAATGAGCTTGGCATCCAACATTGACCACAGGCTTGACGAAAATGTACTTAGAAACCTCTTGTCATGATCTAAGATAATGGACTATGGGATCCCAAAGTGTACCCACACTCCTTCAAAGAAGATTTTAGTAGTGGCTTCTGATGTGATACTCTTCTTGCAGGCTTCCAAAATGGCCATCTTAGAGAATCTGTTGATGACCATGAAAACATAGTCATTTCCATGCTTAGTAGAAGGAAGGCCTGACATGTAATCCATGGTGATGGATTCCCAAGACTCACTAAGAGTAGGCAAAGGATTATATAGGCCTTTCTTCTTGATTTTTGGTTTGGAATTGACATAGGTAGTGCAAGATCTAATGTACTTCCCAACATCATGTCAAAGGTTATACCAATAGAAATACTTCTAAAACACTGCCACTATTTTCTCTACTCTAAAATGTCCAACAACCTGACTGTAGTGCACCTCCCAAATCATCCTGGCAGGCTCACTTGAAGGAACACAGAGGTGTCCTAGGTGGCATAAAAATGTGCCCTAGAGGTGAAAATTTGGAACTTGCTTTCCTTCCAAGAGAATCTATTATGTGTTGCCAAATTCTAGATCGCTCTTGTAAACATGCGACCACCTTGAAAACTTGTGCCCGCACAAGTCGAGAACAATGGTCAATGCCATAACTAGTGGTCGATTGAGACAATCTATACCATTAGTCATGTTTCCCTTCTTGTGCTTGATGTTCATATAGAACTGTTACAGATATGTGGACCATTTCTGATGGTGATCATTCTATAACCTTCCTTGTGTCTATATGAATTGCAGGGGTCAATGGTTTGTGTGGATGACCGTTACCTTCCCTAGAATTTAATGCTTCCATTTCAGTAGGTCTGCATAATGGAACACATCTCTTTGTCACAAGTGGGATACTTTTAACTGTATTTGAATGTGTCTCACTGTGATATCCCACCCAATTCCCTTACTCGGTAAGAACTACACCAATAGCATAATCAGAGGCATTTTTCTCGAACTCAAATGGTTGCTGCAGGTCTCATAATTTGAGCACTAATGTAGAGAAGAGGTGATGGTTCAACTCAAAAAACTCCTTCTATTGGGATTCAAACCAAAATAATTTTTCTTTCGCTACACCCTTGGTGACTTGACTCAAAGGCCAAGTGATTTGAGAGAATCCAAACACGAACTTGTGATTGAAATTGGCAAGACCTAGAAAGTTGTGAAGCATTGTTAGAGTGGTAGGGGATGGCCAATGTCGAATAAATTGTATCTTGGTTGGGTCCATATGCACACCCCACTCATCAATGATGTACCCCAGATATTGAACCTGCATCATACCAAAAGCACATTTCTCCAAATTGACACACAATTTGTGCTATCATAGGGTTTGGCGGACCTGTCAGATATGGCATATGTGCTCTTCCCAACTCTAGCTAAAGATCAAGATGCAGTCTAGGTACACTACCATAAACAATATGGTCAAGGGACACAAGATGTCATCCATCACTTGCATGCAGGTTATAGGGGCATTCATCAACCCGAAAGACATGAACATGTATTCGAAAAGGCCCTCGTTAGATTTGAAGGTGATCTTCCACACATCAGAGGGTTCAGTTACTACCTAGTGATAACCAAACTTCACGTCAATCTTGTTGAAATATTTTTCACCCTTGAGATGTTCCAGAAGGTCACCAATCTGTGGCAAATACCTATTCTAGACTATGACCTTATTCAATGCTCGATAGTCAACACAAAGCCTCCAGGTTCCATCCTTCTTTTGTACCAACACAATCGAGATCCCATAGGATGATGAACTTGTCTCGATATGCCCTTTTTTCAATAACTCTTGAATTTGGCTACTGATCTCATATTTCTCCATAACAAAGCATTAGTAGATTGGTCCATTGGGTAGTGGCGTGCCTGTGGTCATATTGATGGAGTGCTTGACTTGACAATGATGGGGTAGCCTTGTGGGTGAGTTGAATATGTCCCTATACTCCTCTGCGACCTTGTTCATTTGCTATTACCACGTAAATGAGCCTTGTTTAGAGTATATTGAGGTGGCTACAATCTTCTTCTTTCCCTAAGGGTGAATCATAAAGAAGACACATTTTGTGCTACGAGAAATGATCTTACTGCATTTCTTTACAGAGGTCAAAGGGATGACGGTAGGAGGTGCTACCTTTAGTATCATGTATAACTTATTGCCCAAAGTAATAATAACAGTGCGAGGCCTAGAATCATACACTGCATGGCACTTCCACAAGTATGGTTGGACTAATAATAAATCATAGACTTCAAAAGGAGAAAAATCACACAATACCTCATGTGTGAAAGGCTTAATGTTGTAGGGAAGGCGACACTATTGGTTGATGCAGAGATATTGTCCTTGGTGAATCAACTCGATGGTGTATGAATATGGATGTGATGTGGTCGGTAGGCCCAACAACTTCATAAGCTATACTGAAATGAGGTTCTTTTGGATCTTGTTGTTGACAATGAATTGGAGTGGAGAACCCTTTACCTAAATCTTTGAGTGGAAGAGGCACTCCCCCTCCTCTGGATCTTCAGGCTCAATCTTCTTGATCTTGGTGGTGGCAATAGTGGCACTAGGTTTTGCATCAATAATATGCTTTTGTTTACCATTCTCCTTTTCGATTTTTGACTCAGAATGTGAATAGGCATCTGATTCAAAATATTTTAGCTCAATCACCAGTGATTGCTTGGCTTGACACTCGCTCGTGTTGTGAGTGGGGCTCTTATGGAACTCACACCATTTTTTGTGTCCTTCTTTATCTTCAGGGTGTCGTTATTTTATTACGACTTCTAAGGGTTGTCCTAGGTTCTTGAGCCTTGGATTTGTCCTTTGTTCTTTTCTTTCGGGGTGCCTTTCCCTTGTTTCAGATTCAATGATCCAAATCATTTCTTCTCCTATTCAATTTTCTACTTGATCTTGATAATGTATTGATAGGCAACATTGAGTGAGGAGATGTCTAGGAACTCCATTTCATCCTAGATGTACTTGTGTAGACAGTTGTGGTACTTGAGTACCAAATGACACTCAAAATCCTTAATACGCAACTTTGTGCGAAGGGTATGAAAAATATTTGTGAACTGTGGTATGTCTTGGTCCCTTCCCTGTCATACTATGGTCTAACATTATCTATTTATCTTCATAGCTCCTCACATGGTAATACTGCTCCATGATGGCATCCCATAAATATTTTAGCTCGGTGAGACTGAAAATAGTGAGGGTTACCTCTCATCCCTCTTCTCACAGTAGGTTTCCCACCAATCCTTAACATGGGGGTAACTTTGAGGAGTACAAAAGTAATATTTTCGTGATTGGAAAAATCATGAACCGAAAAATATCCTTCTAACATATTTAACCATTTACCTATGACATCCGCATCTATCTGGCCTTCAAATATGGGGATGTCAAATTTGACTTCTACCTTAAAGGGAGTGGCACCTCTAGAATGGTTTCTGGATGAATGTGCCTCACCTATGGGTAGCCACAGAAGGATCTAGGCAAAGTTGTCCATTATCATGTTCCTTTGTCACTCAAGGTGGCTTCTTGTCTCTAAACTATGTTACAATGAGGCTCGAGGGCCTTTTTATTATTGAACAAAAAAGGGTAACCCTTAAAAATCAAAACCCTAAGCCTAGGAGATGGAACACCAAGAGTTTGTGGACCCCTTTGGGGTTAGTTAGGCCGCCAACTTCTCGAGGTCATAACTTGGTCATATGATCTCTATTTGGCATGTACAATACTTCGTTGGAAATATCTCTTTGATTACTAGGAGATTTTTGACACATGAGTGCCTATGGACATAGACCTACTGCAGACCTAAAAAAACACCCTCTAGGGGGGAAAAGCAACTTCAAAATTTCACGACTCGAAAAAATTACTAAAAATAGTAAATGCTGCTATAATTAAGGAAACTGATGAAACCGATTAAAGGTCTAGGTGGGATAGGTGGGTGGCCACCAATATCCACCTAAATCAAATAGCTAAACAATGTAATTTTAAACAATAAATAGCATTTAGCTACATCACTATTTGATTCAAAAACTTTCAAAATTTATTACAATGCCAATAAATAGTTTCTTTATGCAACTTACCTTCAAGCGATACAAGCAAACGTTCATCCACATGAATATGTCTAAGATTTCTTTGTTGTACACTTGAAAGATAATGTAAGAATGGTGGACATGAAGTTTCAATCCCTTTTCCAATAGAATGTATCACTTTGTTCAGTTGACTATCGAGATTGAGAGTGGAATGGGTAGTTGTTTGGTTTATATGTTGAAAATATACTTGGTGAAATTCAACTTTCCCATTATGAACCTCTTCACTAGAATGTTGCAAATCATTCTACTTTTTAATTTCTACTTTTTAATTTCTACCTCCGATAATCAATATCTCAAAAAAATTAAATATCTTCTTTCACTATGCCATTTATTCTTAATGGAATATTGGGTGAGAGTATAACTTGATGTTGGAATTTGAATGGCTTCCATTGGATGCTTCTCATTAACTTGTGGAAACAAACTACAGTCCACCATGTAACTGTTTGTGCAACGAATTGAGTTAGTGATTGGTGGATGCCTATGTTTCTCCATATCCAATCTTGTGTTTTATCTTAGATCCGTGACTTTTTCAAGGGACAATAACTTCCTTCTATACTTTTCTATCGATTAAGTAAGTTTTACCATGAATCTAAGGTTCTAATAGGAAAAAAATATGTTAAAAATACTTAAGGAAATCACAAACCACCATAGAAAAAAAATAATTTTCAACGTATTTGGAGGTGAGAGAGAGAGAGAGAGAGAGAGAGAGAGAGAGAGAGAGAGAGAGAGAGAGAGAGAGAGAGAGAGAGAGGCTAATGCTAAGTTCATGATTTTTCCAATCTAGAGAAAAAGAGAGAGAAAGGAAGGGAACATAAGCATAAAGAAAGGGATATGGAGAGAGAAAATGATGAAGAGAGAGGGGGGGAGGGAAAGGGCGAGGAAATATGGAAATGGGGAGAGAGATAGAGAGGGATAGATAAAGAGAGAGAGGTAGAGGGGGGGGGGGGGGGGGGAAGACGAGCATAGAGAGAGGAGGGGAACACAAGGAGAGTGAGAGAGAGAAATTCATAGGGAAAGAGAGTGATGCAGGAGCATCAAGACCCTCTTCATTTGTAAATATGGAATAAAAAGGGGGGTGTGATAATTTTTAGTATTTTGTTGTTTTTAATCAAAAGTAAGATTATGTAAATATTCCTTTTCTAAATAAAAGGATATGGGAGAAATAGTTTAGGGAAAAATCTGGGATAGAACTTCTATGTTTTTCAGGATAAGAGTGGGAAAAAGCTTCAAGCTTTAAATCTTTATGTAAAGAGAAAAAGCATGTTTTTTTCTAGGAGATAAGGAGAAGATCTATTTGTACGTATCCATTATTATTTTAAATAAAGGGGCTGAGCTCTCACGATTAGGGAGGAGCGTGCCAGAAGAATTATCATTACAATTTCCTCTTAGCATTCTCATGAATAAGCGATTTACTGCTGCACTATATGCATGTGGTAAATAAATTATTAACTGTGTGTTAAAAGTTTGAATGGCCTTTTCATTTCTCGGCTTGATTTCTTGACTGTGTGTATTGAATTATGGAATGGTGATTTTTTATATTCATGAAGCCTCCATGCGTTACAATTAAAAAGCATTTACCTCCATGTGTTGGGAAAAAACAATGCCATGATAACTAAGCAAAGAAGGGCGACGGTGGGCTAAAGAGGCTTCGACTGTCACTGTGTTCTCCAGCAAATATGATTTTTTATAAGCTGTATATGCATGTTAATTCATTCTCTTTTGATTGAATTTCATTGTGATCTCACGTGACGCTTCATTGAACCGATCGAGCATGTAGAAGGCTTTGATTAACACCTTAAATCTCTGTAAATCCGGGCTATAATTTATGTGTATATCAGGACTGACTTGATAAAGTTTTGTATTAGTTGAAATCACAAGATTTACCAGCGGATACATACCTTCTCTCAAAGGGAACAACGTTTGGCGCAAATTTGCTTAAAGGAACAGGGGTTTGGGAGCAACCAACATGCGGAATTGTTGAAGGGTCCTCAAAGGCACTGAGGATCAGAGATAGAGGTTTCTGGTTGGGAGCCTTCGGGCAGTTGTAAAGGGCCATCAATTCTAATTATCTGGCCAACACAAGTTTGTAAGTTATTATTTTGTTCCAGTTTGTATATATTGGTTGATTGAGAAATTGTATATTAGTTTCCTGAAGTTCATGGCATTATTAAATTTATGAAGAAAGAAATGATAAATACATGTGTTAAGTTCAATCGTCTTGTGTGATAATCGCTATGCATAACCATCGATTGTATAAGATAGTGATCTCGGCGTAAGAGGTGGAGTTTAGATCCTCGCGGTGGATTGATACAAGCTGGCAGGTTCACAATCAGTGGGCGCAATTGGTTGCAGATGAGGACATGCGGATTTATCAAAACTGTTAAGAAACCCCACTAAAGAAACCTCAACATATATGTAAATGGGTCGATGGTTAATTGACCGCAGGGTTTTCTGAAACTTGGAATTGCAATGCCGAGAAATTAGAACCACTATTTATTTATCGTGACTCGTTGTCATAAAACTATGCGTTGGATTGATACTAATTTGAAGTATTGCCTTATATCGCCTTGCATTCACCTTGAGAAGGAAGCAGCTGTTTGTAGGACCATGGGACATGTGGGTTGAACTCGGCTTAATTGGGGCGACTGTACGCTATCATGCACAGAGGTAAGACTGCGTTTGTTGATTGTGTGGGTTGCGTATACTACAGCTGATTTGGAGCGATTCCCCCAATGTCTGGCTCGAGGATGGAGCTATATGTGTTGAGTCTCTTCATAATCTTGTGCTGTGCGTGAATTTGACATTAGCGATTAATGACATAACTCACTGTGTGCTCGTGGTAAACATAAACCTGGTGCGTAGTAAGGTGTCCACTGAAGAGCATTATTACAAATTATATCAACAACCACAGAGTCGTGCCTAATATAAGTCTAGTAGGAGCGCTGGTAAGTTAAGTTTAAATGTTTTGAATTGCTCTGATGGCGCAATCCATAAATTGATTCAGATGAGAGTAAAATAGTAGTACACAATGAAATACGAAGTGTTGAGCTATAGTGCTCAAATCAAAGTGGAAGGTTAATGGAATTGAAATTGTGTGTTTTATTATTTGAAAAGCTTCCCCATTCAATGATAAATCATGAAGTTGCAGGCATTAATTTTTTGATTTAAGGCGCATGTTTTTATGCATGAATGGACAGGATAAGGATCCTGGTAGCAGCAGGTTTACCCTGCATCAAGTGGTATGAGAGCTAGAATACTGTGTTGAAGATATTTGTTTTCTTTGAGAACTGAAGTGAGATGAATGATTTTTAAATCTGACATGAAAACTACACAAGTGAAGAGGATTGAGGTGAGATGATTTTTTGAAATTTATAAATTAAGTTTATGGTTGCAGAGAAGGTGGCAGTGAACCTGGCATTCAGCTGAAGGCTAGATAAGGAGGACAAGTGCAGTGCCCTAAAGAAGAAGGTGAGTTGAAGAGATAGCCTAGATAGAGAAGAGGAGTGCTCAAGAGGTTCTAGAGGCAGTGAACCAGTACTTACCAAAAGGCCAGATCCGGAGGGAAGGATTGGTGAGGTAAGTTGCAGCAAGAGAGATTGTTGTTGCAGAGGCTAGTACAACTCATGGTGAGTGAGAAATTCATGAGGAAGTAGTCTGCTAGAGGCAGAGGGAGTTTTTATAGAGGAGGAAGAGGTTCAGAGAAATTCCAAAGAGATGAGATGACTGCAAGAGTTCGAGAAAGAAAGATTTCATAAATAAAGACACAGTTGTAGGTACTGGAAGAATGGCTGCAAGAGCAGGGAAAGTAGAAAGGAAAATGGATCTTTCCACTGAAGGGAAAGAGAATGATTTGGCGACAATTGCAGAGGAAGCTGAGGCAAATTTTGATTTCCTTGTTGAAAAAGGGACTTAGAGTTCTTGCACCAGAAATGAAATTTAAAGATTCCACATGCAAATCTGATCAAAGGGAAGTGCTAAAGAAAGCAGTCAAGACTAAAAAGTCTTGCAATTTTGAAACTGATAAGTTTTGTACATTTGCAGGTGCAGAGGAGGAGATAATTGATGATTTCTTGAGTTATTGGGTAGATCCAGATCAGCTGGATAATGTGAACTCTTGTGTTTGTATAGCTGACAATTATGGTGTGATTACAGGTGTTGAGGAGGATGTGCCATCTTGTGAAACTCTTACAACACAAGAGGAAGTTCTTAAGAATGTTGAGGAAGTGGATCAGTCGGTAGCACGGATAAGTGAAGCAATAGTTAAACTTAGTGATTTTGTGCAAAGTGAAAGTTTATATGTGAATGCAGGTGATGATGATATGCTTCAGCAATGCTACAGAGAAATTGCATTGTTGTAATACTGGTTGGAGAATCGAGAGTATGACAGGGAGATTGCAGAAGAAAGAGTCCAGTGTAGTGAAAAAGAGGGAAAAGTTGCAGTTGGAATTACAGGTGACAAGCAAAGGAATGTTGCAGAGGGACAGGAAGATTGGGAGGCCGCAACATCCATAGTAACAGTAGAAGCAACAAAATGAAAACAGCAGAAGATTGCAAGAGTGAAACTAGTGGAGAGATGCAGCATAAGGTGCGGAGACCTGGAGAAGAACAACAGACGAAAGCATCGGCAAATGGGAAGTTGCAACACAAGATATGGGATCCAGGCATACACAGATCCCAACACATGATCAGGGGATCATGATTAATTTTAAGGTTTGGTGTATGATGCAGGAGCATCAAGACCCTCTTCATTTGTAAATATGGAACGAAAAGGGGGGTGTGATAATTTTAAATATTTTGTTATTTTTAATAAAATAGGGAGTGTTTTTAGGTATAAAGCAGTGAATGTGGATCATTATGAGATAAGGAAAGCTTTTCTATTTTAGAACAGGGAAAAAGATGGGAAAAGCCTCAAGATGATTTTACCATATGGATGCATTGCATGTAGACTCTTAGAGCTTTTAGTTGGGTGATTCTAGATCATGCTTACTTTTTTATAAATTAGGAATCCTCAAAGGCATTGAGGATCAGAGATAGAGAGTGAGAGGTTTCTGGTTGGGAGCCTTCAGGAAGTTGTAATGGGCCATCAATTCTAATTATCTGGCCAACACAAGGCTGTAAGTTATTATTTTGTTCCAGTTTGTATATATTGGTTGATTGAGAAATTGTATATTAGTTTCTTGAAGTTCATGGCATTATTAAATTTATGAAGAAAGAAATGATAAATACATTTGTTAAGTTCAATCTTCTTGTGTGAGAATCGCTATGCATAACCATCGATTGTATAAGAGAGTGATCTCGGCGTAAGAGGTGGTGTTTAAATCCTCGCGGTGGATTGATACAAGCTGGCAGGTTCACAATCAATGGGCGCAACTGATTGCAGATGAGGACATGCAGATTTATCAAAACTGTTAAGAAATCCCACTAAAGAAACCTCAACATATATGTAAATGGGTCGATGGTTAATTGACCGCAGGGTTTTCTGAAACTTGGAATTGCAATGCCGAGAAATTAGAACCACTATTTATTTATCGTGACTCGTTGTCATAAAACTATGCGTTGGATTGATACTGCTTTGAAGTATTGCCTTGTATTGCCTTGCATTCGCCTTGAGAAGGAAGCAGTTGTTTGTAGGACCGTGGAACACGTGTGTTGAACTCGGCTTAATTGGGGCGACTGTACGCTATCATGCATAGAGGTAAGACTGCATTTGTTGATTGTGTGGGCTGCGTATACTATAGTTGATTTGGAGTGATTCCCCCAATGTCTGGCTCGAGGACGGAGCTATATGCATTGAGTTTGTTCATAATCTTGTGTTGTGCGTGAATTTGACATTAGCGATTAATTACATAACTGAGTGTGTGCTCGTGGTAAACATAAACCTGGTGCGTAGTAAGGTGTCCACTGAAGAGCGTTATTACCAATTATATCAACAGCCACAGAGTCGTGCCTAATATAAGTCTGGTAGGAGCGTTGGTAAGTTAAGTTTAAATGTTTTGAATTTCTCTCATGGCGCAATCCAAAAATTGATTCAGATGAGAGTAAAATAGTAGTACACAATGAAATACGAAGTGTTGAGATGTAGCGCTCAAATCAAAGTGCAAGGTTAATGGAATTGAAATTGTGTGTTTTATTATTTGAAAAGCTTCCCCATTCAATGATAAATCATGAAGTTGCAAGAATTAATTTGTTGATTTAAGGCGCATGTTTTTATGCATGAGTGCACAGGAAAAGGATCCTGGTAGCGGCAGGTTTACCCTGCATCAGAGAGAGAGAGAGAGGGAGTGGCGGGCTAGGGAGAGATGGGGATCTTAGAAAAGGGTAGAGGGAGCTCGATATAGGAGGGTGACATACACACAAAGAGAGAAATGGATAAGCAGAGGGAAAATAATGAAGAGGGAGGAAAATTGAGAGGGGGGGGGAGGGAGAGATAGTGAAAAAGATGGAAATAAAGATAGAGGAAGATAGAAAAAGAGTGTGGGTGCATTATATAACATGAATGCATTAGTAATTTGGACATATTTTATTAATATGCATGCATTTCCAATTAAAAAAAAAATGGTGACAACACCTTTTTCAATTCAATGATGGATGAGGGGGTTCTTTGGTTTTACGTTCAAATTGACAAACCTCTTGGTTTGGTTTGAATAAATAAGAAACAATTCTATTTTTTACAACTTCCTTATTTTCAACCATGATTTTATATATGCTCTATGCATTCATTGCTAGTGAAACTAAACATATGTATAAAGATATATGTGTAGATTCTATATATTTTTTAGAAATAGATTATCATTTTTATTTTGCTTTTTTTGACATATATCAATTTTTTTTTTATAAGTAAGTATATTCTATTATTCACATTAAAAGAGTACATTTACACCATGACAAGCTAAAATAACCAGCTGTCGAGTAGAAAAGGCAGCATGGAACCGAGAAGAGAGAGGTAGAACCCGCGCAGGGGAGCCAGAGGAGTACATTTTGTAATCCCATGCAGGGGAGCCAGAGGAGTACATTTTCACCTTCTAAGCTTAAACATCTTACAAAACAGTCACCCAGGACCTTGACACAACATCATACACACAAAATTTTCATAATTGACAAAAATGCCCTCATTATTGGGCCGCATAGCCTCAAAGGAAGCTGCAATGCTTGGATTAGGCTTCAGGAACCTCCACCACAATCCTACACCACCCAACATCATCCAAGTCTTGAGAATGGACCTTGTCTTTCACAATCGAACCAGGGGGCATAGGCTCCATCATTGCTTCATTGACGTTGTTGGCCGACATCTCCATTTCTCTAATTGGCACCGCAACTATTCCCTGGTCCCCCCGTTGAATGCTAGATTCACCCTCTTCTTGGGCTTCCTCAATGAAAAGCACAAATACATGGGCATTGATCCGCGGATGGTTCAGTGAACTGTTGAGAGCTGAAGGAGCACGAGGATGAGGAACCTGGAGAGCTGGGTTCCAAAAATTGACTGGGCCTTAGAATGCTCTCTCTTCCATTGCGAGAGCTATGATGCTGACATGAAGTAGCATCACCGGAAGAAGGGCAAGAAGGCGCACCCCGTGAGGTGCCTTTGCGGCTGAGCATTCTTTGGCGGAGCCGAGGCATGACTGCACGACAGAACAGAACACCTTTGCAAATTGCAGAACAAACCACTAGATAGACGGACGGGTGCCCAAAATAGAACAGACCATACACACAGACAGACAGACGGGTGCCCAAAACATCTGCGAGATTCGGGGAAATGGACTGAGGCTTCGAGCTGGCAAAGTGAGAGCCCAACCCAGACATCACAAGAAGCAGCAGAGTAAACCCATGGTGGAGACTGAATATAATGCGCTCTCCCCCGCCTCGAGACGCTCCCGCCATAATTGTGGCATTCATGGGAGCCAAGAAACAAAGCGGAACATCGCGTGCGGAGGTGAACGGAGCATTAAAGCCTCCTTGATGCGTTCCTTTAAACATGTTCATGCCCACCTCGTTATGATCCTCCCTCCACATGGAGTCGGTTGCTTTGTACATGGCTGGCAAGTGGTGTCTATTCATCCCCCACTCGAGTCCCATCACCTTAATTGCTACCTTATAGACCCGCATTCGAGGGCATCTATCAAATTTATTAAAAACATAAGTCTTTAATTTTTTCTATAACTTTTGATTGGTTTACTTATTTTGAAATCAAGAAATAACCCACACTAGAATAGATGAAGATCTTCGTGGTAAAAAAAATGAATATGTTAGGATGCTCATAGTGGGACTAAAGATGGACAACATTTTAAGGCTCCACTATGTTTCTTAATTTAGAATATATATGTATGTATGAATGACCAACATTAAAAATTATGGAAAAATAATGATGCACAAGATCCATTTATTATTTACAATCTTACAAGATTGTTTAAAAAAAAAATCATTATTTGCATACCAAATTGAAGGTCTAACATGAGAATATGAATTATATTTTAGAGAAAAAAATAACCTACAAATCTTGGAAAAATACCATTTTTTTAAGTTACCCCATTTCCATAAATAAAAGTTATATGTTCACGAGGACAATTTGATTGTATACTTTCATCCCTTTACACCATGTCCTAAAAGGTTGCTGATCATATTTTTGTGTTTTCCCATATTTCCATTACAATTAACACGTCATAATTGGTTAGCATTATCTTGTACTAAACCTAATGTTTAAAATTGCCATTGAATAAGGAAAGAAACAAAAAATACAAAACTTAATAAATAAAATTATACAAAATTTCTATAAATGAAATTAAAACTTTTTCAATTACTAAATTAGTTTATATAATATATATATATAATATATTTGACATGAATACATTTCATCATTTATCACCACCGTCTATCCGTCTATCCAAAGAAGGTGGACTAGTTTAAATATTTTAAATAATTTTCACAATATTTTAAATATTTTTTCATTGTTGAAATTACATTTTAAATAAATAATTGGATTTAACATCCTTCAAAACCCCTAGTGCACTAGAATTATACAAATTCAATAGTTGAGATCTATGATTCAATAATTCTTCTAAATGCTAATTAGATCACAAACAAAGTGATTGAAAAATAAAGTAAAAGGATGTGTAAACTATAACATATTTAGGCTACTCTAAAAGATTGGTGGTCATGATGATGATGATGATGATGATTAATGCCACTCATACTGGTTTATCAAACCTTGAGAAAGATAAGAGATTACTTGGAAAAATTGTATTTTTGTGCTCAAAAAGTATGGAGAGAATTGTTCCAAAATCCCCATAATTTTGATGACTTAGAAAGAACATATTTGTAAATTGGGATCTAGATTGGGTATAGGGTATATGTATGACATTTTAGAAGATTTTTTTTTCATCTTCAAACCTCTCTCTCAGTGTCACAAAGATGATAATTCTTTCATCTCATGACGTTTTGAGAATTGTTCAATGCTCAATTTCACTATCTAGGGTTGGTCTTTATTTTATTAATGTTGATTTTCTTCTTTACCATACTTAAAAATGAAAAATAGAGGTAACTTTAATCATCTAGATGAATGATGAGCACCTCCTTTTAATATATTGATTTATCATCTAATTTTAATTTTTTATTGAGCCACACATTCTTCCTAATTTTAATGTGATAATACTTTTAATATTACTAGTATTCTATAAAATGACTTATTCTTGTAATCCCCAATTATTTAGCCAAGATTTGACCTCTTGATGCCATATCTAATTGAGCCACTAGTAGTTTTGGCTTACGTTCTAATCAATTTTGAGGAATCCCTTGTCATCCATGTTGTTTATATTGTTTTTGTTTATTAGTTACTTCATAAATATGCTCTTACTATGAAAAATAATTGCTTCTATATCTATGAGAAGATAAGTTTTTTTCCTTTAAATTTGAGATAAGTTATAAATATCTTTGTATTTTCTACATCTTTTTCTTGGATTCTCTAGAGATATTGCAACCCAAAACATGGCATACATATAATATAATCATAGTGGGGTGAGTCTCAAAGTGTATTCTTTTTAATCCTAAAGCCATAATTATATTGATTTACAATTTTCTTTAAAGCCCATATTAATATTTTTACCCTCCTTTTATAATTTTCTTAGCACTATAGTTTCAATTGAGCTTTTAATTAACATTGATTTCAAGGCATTTATATGAAAGCACTTCCCTCATGTTATATGAAAGTAGCATATGTAATCCTCTTGGATTTAATTATCATATTGTTTTATCAATTTTCACAAACCATTGACAGTTTTTAGTTGTTTACTGAGGTCATAGGAACTCTTCATCATAAGAACAATATCATTGACATAAAAAGAAATAATGAATCTACTAGAGAGATTTAATCCAACAGAGCTTATCTCTTCTACACAATCTTCAACTTATCAACATAAATGCCAATAAAAATAGTAACTCTTATATTATACTTTATTTTTTCCAACCAATATTAAACAATAACATTTTTAGACAACTTTACAACCTCACTACAACTACTCAAATTTTGTTTTTTTTTAAGTTATTCAAAAATTTGGTTTTAAAAATTATATTAAATTTTTTTCTAAAATTATACTACTATTAAAATTTTATATATATAATATTATTATAAAAATGAAATTAATAATATTTTTTCACCACTAAATATAATCCATGTACTATAATATAAACCAGTAAGTAACATATGTAGATGATTAACAATCATATATAACAAATTAGTACCCAATATAATATTATACAATGAAATTTTGGGCTTGAATCTTAGTTATCTATATTTTCAAATATTAATAAAATAATAAATACAATAAAATTTCTTAGTTTTTTGTAAACTTGGTCGGGAATATTCTTCATCACTGTTCCGAATATAATCATATTTGGTTGGGGCTTGGAATTCAATTGGGTGACTTCAGATAACTAGTGTTTATAGAACAAGCCATGACCATCTATCCAAGACCCTTACGTGGACGAATAAGACTGTACTTTGTATTTTTTTAAAATTTAAAAAATATAGTTAATATTTTTATGTTGTCCAAAGGTTCTTGGATGAGGGGGATATGACATCTATTAAGGCCCTCCTTGACGTGAAATCATCTATTTCAATTTCCACCCAATAGAGTAATATATTGGACATGATAAAAATGTAGTCAGCCTAAACTTACAAAAAAAAATATTCTTTAATATATATATATATATATAGATATTTTCCTTTTCAAAAATTATATAAATTTACCTTTCTCTCCATCAATTTTAGTGATTAGGATATGCATGTGTATGTATTATGTGTTATGCAAATGCATGTATATTCTTACATTGAAGAGATATTGATATTAAATTTATTTAAAGTTATTGATATTAAATTTATGTAAAGTTATTATTTTTTTTTTCAAGTTTTATCTAAATTCAAAGTGTCCAAGTAAAATAGTGAAGTTTATATGTTTTAGAAATTAGAAAACTTCCATTCAATATATATGTTATACTTGTAAAATGAAACAATGAGTAAACTTAAAAATTTGTTTAATGTTTATAAACAAAACTACAAGCATCCAATGAAGCAAAGAATTGATAAAGAAAGATGTGAAGATTTGAAAACCATAATATATTACAAAGAATTGATAAAGAAAGATGTGAAGATTTGAAAATCACAATATATTATATATGTAATATGTTTATAATAAACCTATTAGTGCAATAATAACAAGTTTATGATTTTAATCATGAAAATTTTTTAATCATGAAAATTATATTTAAAATTATATTTATATATATAGTTAAGGTTTATCTATATCTATACAAATGTCTCACAACAAAAAAATGCAGTTTGAAATTCTTTCCGGCTGATTTTTCCGGTCAAAATCAGGCAGCAATTCATTGGAATCTCAAGTTTGATAGTTAGTTTCTGCACAATCAATGGCTCCCATGGGTTTTTCATGGTGCTGAATCCAAATAAAAAACCATTTTAACTACTAATTTCTTCCGCAGGAGATTCTGTCACAGGAATCTCCAAAAAGTAGCATTATATACAACTCCTAAAAGAATTTGTCCCCATACAAGTATCTTATAATCAAGGAATTGATCAAAACAAATTTTATCATTCTCAAGATGAAGAATACTCTATCCAATAAGTATTTATATAGTTAAATTATAAAGTTTGGTTTACACTATACTCTAACCAAAGGAACTTCAATCAATAAATCTTTGACATAGCAAGTGTGTTCATATCATACTAAACAATAATTTGACTACATATTGGAAAATACTTATAGAACTCACATTTTTTAACCCTCTGCCAATACAAAACCAATACACCTTCCCAATTTAAAACACACCTACTAGTTTCACTAGATATTATAGGTATCCATTTTTTCATTAACATTTTTATACCCTTTTATATGCATATTATACTTGCCAATATAAAAAACCTTTACCCCCTATTATATGCTCAATATATTATATAATTTTTTCCTCAATATATATCCCCAATATTAATGCACTTGATATGGTATTGCTGGGATGGTATTGCTCGCAGTGAAACCTCATAACTCTAACATTCTTTTTAAAAACAACTTGTAAAATTCTAAAAATAACATTATCTCAACACCACTAATCAATAAAAACACCATATAATGAGCATTATTATTTAATTTTATATAAACAAATATATAGTATTAAAAATATCACATCTCCTCTTATCCCTCTAACAAAATTAAACATGAATACTAACATAAAAATACTTAACTATAATGAACTAAAACAAAAGAATAACCTTACCACCACATTTACTCAATCCTCTTTAAAACATAATGAAACAGGATCATAATCAACTTGAACAGCCCTTAGACAAAGTTGGAACAACAAAAACCTATACAGAGAGTTAAAAAAAATATTGTCAAAAATAAATTTCCAAAATCATAAAATACCAACCGTACATGTTAATAAACAAAACTATCAATTTAAACAAATCCAAATTATGCAATAAAAAAAATAAAACGTTAAATTTCATGTAACTCTTACCCCACCAATGTAGTGAGAATGACCACCACCAACCGACT
>APFE031645673.1:156127-248608 GCA_000404065.3 Pinus taeda | reverse complement strand
ACCTTCCCCTAGAATCTCTTGCTCTATGCATGTCATTTTTTATTTTTCTTCAAGTCGGGCTAATAATTCTCTTTCTGATCTTCCAGGTCACTCTAGGTGCAAGAAGAGAGCAAAGAAACTATTACACCAATAACTTTCTCTTTTCTGATCCTCCAGGTCACATTAAGTGCAAGAGGAGAGCATACTCTAAGAGGTTATCAATTTTCCTTCCTTGAAATTTTTTTTTATTTATATTTTTTTTTAAGAAATTGGCTACCTAGTTTCACTTCCCCGGCAATGGCGCCAAAATGTTTGGTCAATTTAGTATGTCCTAAATTTCTATTTAAAATGTCAATCCGAGATTCGTAAACTGATGAAGTGAAGTGCACTGTATGTGCAAGATAACCGTTTTCTTAGTCTTTTGTCATTTTTGAGTTTTTTTTAGTTTGTTTTTGGGTTTATCTTCTGTGGATTCCCTAGTGTGAGATGGTGAAATTGAAAGTTAAGTATGGATGGTAATGGTGATTTCTACAATGGTTTTCCAAACTTAAAAGTTCTCAAAAAGAAGGTTTCCAAACTGACTGTAATGAAATCAATTCTCAAAAGGAAGTAAATGTACCAAAACAGTGAACTAGTGACAATGGCCCAATATCCTTACTGTTGTATGAAAAAGAAAATAAAAACTGAACTTAAAGCAACTCAAAGACTGAAATCAAAGCAAACTAAATCGCACTACTTCAACCCATATTCTGACCCTTCATCTTTCGACTCGCTCCGGCTATAGGAAGTAATCATAAACAAGCTGAGTAATATGATATCTAAATTGGAGGAAATTAAATTGCATAAAAGGAAACTAAGATTTAACTACTCATTCATATTTCAACTCTTGAAAATGACATAAGTAATTCAATCTCTAACTTGCAGGAAAGTAAACTAAATCATACTACAAGTAATATTTTGATTCCTTACTAATTGAGTCGCTTGGCTATAGAAAGGAAATCATAAACAGGTAAGTAATATGATGTCTAAATGGCAGAAAAGTAAATAAGCAAAACAAAACTTGAAAGAAATGATAATGCTGGAATTAAACTCAGTAAATGAAAATCAGTAGACAGGACAAGATGATCTCATGTCAGTAGTTATCAAAAATATGTAAATTTGCCCGGGCTGCCTACAAAAACCTGTAAAAGAAGCACTGATCAGCTAACAGTTATCAAAAAAACATAAAGGAAATATGGACAGCAATGAACATCAGAACAGCACAATATATATACAAGCAATGATTATAAAAACAGTAAATGAAAGCAAGTAAGAAACTATACAAAGCTTTGGTGTACAGGGGCCCTCTGTCACCTCGGCCAATCAACTACTTAGTCACAAATCGAATTCAGGAATGTTGTCTTCTCATATATTAAAGTGCAGTAATAAAACAAAGTAAAGTGCAGTACAGTGGGCTGATAACAACAGTCAAAATTACATCTCCAAAAGCTAGATATACAGCGTATATCAACGCGTTATTTATAAGTGAAAATGCTGCAACTAATTCCTAGATTTTATGCTGCCAAAAGACACGTAAATCTCCACGGCCTGAGATCTAGCGTTATGGTCATTATGACAGTTGAATCCATGGAGTGGTGGCTGCTCGATTTAGTTCACGGGCTGATCTACAGTTGTGTCAGTACCTCCGGAAACTAAGGATCATGCCACGCAAACCTTCACGTGGGCAAAACAGAGTCATGCCACCACAAAACTCCTCATTTGGCCCTTCCTTTGACCGTCGTTGACCATGACTGTTTATGAGTGATTTGGCTGAACTGAGGGAACACACTCCATGTACACGTCACTTGCAGCTTGCCCATGTGGCCGGTTTCTCCATTGGACACCTGTAACATAGCCTTTAACAAAATGGCTGCGGAAACTTGGGCTGGCTGCGGAAAGTGACAAGTTTCCGCAGTTGTTTGAACAAAAATCTAAATCAAACAACAGTCATGAACATAGTTAGGAAACCATTTCATAAGCTCTTTTTAGACTAATATGCAATGATTTGACAGCTTGGTGGATGAAGTAAATGGAAAAAGAAGGCTGAAAGGGTATATAGGGAAGTGCAGGTTTGGGACTCAACACCTACCCAAGTGGCCTCAAAATTGGACAAATTTATGGTTTCAAAGGAACTTCTTCTCAGGAGAAGCAACATTATTGCACTCATTTTATCTTTTGGGGGTTCAAATCACTGGCCTATCCAATTAGAAGCCTCCCTTTTTCACAAACCAAGGAAAAACCCCTTTAGGTTTGAGAATGCTTGGCTCACACATTCAGATTTCCTCACAAATATTGAACAATGGTGGAAGGAAGATCTTCACCTTCAAGGTACAAATATGTTCCTACTTCACTGCAGGCTCAAAGAGTGGAACAAAAAGGAATTTGGTAACATATTCAAAGCTAAAGGAGAGGTGGAAAAGAAACTAAAGGAAATAAACCAAATTCTTATCACCGAAGGATACATAGATGAAAGGAAAGAGATGGCAGAGTTACTCCAACAGGAATGGGACAACAGATGCCTTCAAAAGGAAATACTCTGGAGACAGAAATCCAGAGTACAATGGATCAAAGAAGGGGAGAGAGACACCAAATTCTTTCACAGATTCACCATAGCTCACCGAAACAACAATAGAATTGTGAAACTTACAGATCAGTATGGTGTAGATAGAAACACTCATGAAGAGATGGAGAAAATTCTACTCCAGCATTTTCAGAAAATTGTTGAGGAAATCTCGGAATATAAATACCAGTTTACAGAAAAATTCACTTAGTACATCCCTAAATTGGTCACCAGAGAAGATAATTTCAATCTCAATAGACCAGTAACAATGGAAGAAATTGAGGAAGAAGCAAAAGAGATGCAAAATGGGAAAGCACTAGGCCCGGATGGCTTCAATGTGGAATTTTTCAAAGCTTGTTGGAAGATAGTGAAACAGGACATCTTGGAGGTAGTGGAAGGCTCTCGAAGATTTAAGAAAGTCTTAAAGGCGCTCAATGAATCTTTCATAGCCTTAATCCCCAAACAAGATAAGGCCACATCTCCAGAGAGATTTCGACCTATAGCATTATGCAATGTTATCTACAAAATTATATCTAAAATCATTGCTAATTGTCTCAAACCTCTCCTCCCAACCCTGGTGTCAGAGGAACAAACAAGCTATGTGGAAGGAAGACAAATTCTAGATAATATAATACAAGCACATGAAACGGTTCATTCACTCATTACCAACAAACAGGCTGGAAGGATAATGCAGATGGACATAGCAAAGGCCTATGACAAACTTAGCTGGTCATATATAAGAGCAATTTTAAAAGCCTATGCCTTGATCACGATTCGATAAAATGGGTTATGGCAGTTACCACAGCCAATTGTTCAATTATTCTCAATGGTGCTCCTTCCAAAACCTTCAAGCCTTTTAGAGGTCTAAGGCAAGGAGATCCTCTTTCTCCTTTCCTCTTCATTCTAATGATGGAAGGGTTAGGAAGAGCTATCAGAGCTGCTAAGGAGGAAGGGAGAATTCAGGGTCTAAGACTCACTCATGGTGGGGACACGGTGACACATCAGCAATTTGTGGATGACACTATGCTTCAAGGCACTCCCACTGTTAAGGAAGACAAAGCATTCAAACAAATTATGAGTGAGTTTGCTAGGGCAGCAGGCACTGAGGTAAGTCTCACTAAATCAAAAATATTCTTTTTCAATACAGATATTTCAATTCAAAGAAATCTTTCCAGAATTTTGGGATTTCAAAGGGAGACACTGCTTGTGAAGTACTTGAGAGTTCCTCTCACTCACAAACCACTTAACAAGGATATCTGGGAGCCTGTTATTAATAAGCTAAAAAATAAGATCAACAAATGGACAAACAGAGCACTAAATCTAGCAGGGAGACTAGTTCTCACTAAGGTTGTCCTACAAAGTATCCCTATCTATATGCTATCTGCCATTCCAGCACCAGTCGGTGTAATGACCAATATAAGAAACATTCAGAGACACTTTCTATGGGGGAAAGGTGAAGAAAAGAAGAAATGGGCCCTTGTGGCATGGGACAGAGTTTTCAAACCTAAGTCCCATGGTGGCTTGGGTCTTCATGACCCAGGAATTCTAAATAGAGTTCTTGGTGCCAAAATCTGGTGGAGATGGCTGAAAGAAATTCAAGCCCCTTGGGCAAAACTCTAGAAGCACAAATATGTTAGCAAATGGCAAGAGGAAAATCTAATCAGAATGACAGGACAGGTAAAAGGTTCTGCAATTTGGAATAGGGCATGGGAGAACAGGGCCCTAGTCCAAAACCATAGTTTCTGGGAGATCATAAATGGGAACCTGGCTTGGTTCTGGGAGGCCAATTGGCAGCAGGAGGACAATCTCTGAAGTGAAGATTTAGCAGAGATTCACACTGATACCATCAGCAAAGGACTAAAGTGGGTAAGTGACTATTGAGACCAAGCAAGGAACGATAAGAAATGGAGAACTTGGAAACGTCCAGATTATAGTGGAATGGGTATGTTGCATACTCAAGCTACAACCCTTCAAGGTCTTTTAGACAAGATACAAATCTTGAACTCAAACTTGAATGATCAACTAAGATGGGGAAAGAACAAGACAGGTCTCTTCAACCTTAAGGAAGCCAAAAGAATAGATGTAGGGCTAAACCATCCCAACGCTGATAAGACATGGAAAGAAATCTGGGAAAATCCTCATTGGATGAAAGTAAAACTGTTCAAGTGGCTAGTTCAACAGGGCAAGATTCTGACATGGGATAACCTAAGAAAAAGAGGTTTAGTTGGCCCCTCAAGATGTCACTTATGTAGACAACAGGAAGAAACTACAAATCATCTCCTGAATAGATGCACTTTCACCACAACTATTTGGAATTCGGTTGGAGAAGTCTTTGAGAAGACAGACAGAGATGCTAATGACATCATCACCACTTTGAAGAACTGGAGGAAGAATTTTTCAGATAATGAGATCATAAAATCTGCCTGGACGCTGACCCCGAGATTCTTAATCTGGAATGTCTGGAAGGAGCGTAAGAATATGGTTTTCAAGGAGAAAGTGAGTCCAGTGAGTAACATCATCAAACTGGTCCTTGAAAAACTCAAAGAAACTATACATATCCTGGGAGGAGAAGCTACAGGTAAACCTATTGAACAAAGAGAGGCAAGAATATTGAAGAAATTAGAGCTCAAGGTTATTCCCCCTCAGGGTTCTATGCAGATTATCAAGAAAAACTCAAGAGAAAATTCTTCTTGGCAACCCCCGTCTCATGGTTTTTTAAAATTCAACATAGACGAGGCTTCAAAAGGGAATCCGGGCGAAGCAGGTTATGGAGGGGTTCTGAGGGATGAGGAAGGAAACATACAGGTCATCTTCCATAGTTATCTTGGCAAAGCTACTAACAATATTGCTGAGCTCATGGCGATGGAATCATGCCTGGAAATATTGCTCAAGTACAACATTCAAAATGTCATCATTGAGGCTGTTTCAGAACTAGTCATTAACTCAGTAAAAAGGATAAATGTTGGCACTGCTCCTGAGAAAATCTCAGAACATTGGCAGCTTCTGCAAGTCTACCAAAGAATCCAAGCGCACCTAAGAATGTTGAGAACCCTCAGGTTGGTGCATGTTCATAGGGAAGCCAACAAAGTGGCAAACTGGCTTGCCAATGAGGGGGTACGAAATAAGCATATCGATCTCTGCTGCTGGTGGGAGGATATAACAGATGACAGGTTGAAGGAGGGATGTTCATCCAGAGCCCTTAGTGACCGACAGTAGCATCAGGAAAATCAAGAGACCGTATTTGCTGACACAGAGCCACAGTAACAGGGTACTGTTACTCTGGTTTCATCATGAAGTGTTTTGACATAAGTGTGATCCCTTTTAGGTGGCAGGTCTCTGGCGGCCTAATTAACGCGGGTAATGGCAATCCAGACATCTCAGGGGGATTGCTGGATAGAGGGATCTTCATCTCCATTTGGCCCATGAGCCGAAACCCAGATTTTCTCAGTAACCGCAAAACCCCAACTTTTATTCCGGTGAACAACTTTACTGCCATTGCGATGGTTTCCGGTTTTTCGCAAGCTTATCAAGAAAGAAGCAGTTTTTCTCATTTGGGAGCGATTCCACTCACCATGCAACATGTGGCTAGGGTGGGGTGGAATTATCGCCTTCATCGCGCGCTAATTATCGGTGCTCTTAGCCCGCACGATTTGATCTGTAACCATTGGATCAAGCGAGGATAATCTACGGCCAAGATTTTGGGTGCAATTTGGTGGGTCCACATCAGGGGTTATGTTTCGAGCTGTTTACAAGACCTCTCCGGGATCGCGCGCAAATGTTGGATTTCAGAGGGTTAAAGTAATCGAAGTTTAAGCCAAAAACTGACCCGATAATATTATAGATTATGGTCTATTAGGTTTATTGGGTCTGATTCATTTGTTAAAAGGTGCACTTGTTGGCCACCCGATTTCTTTCTAATCCGTTGGATCATCAGTTTAAGATCCAATGGTCAGTTTTGTACTGCAGCTTTGTTTTGGCGGGCCCATGTCCTTAGTTATGCTTTGTCGTTTTGTGACCTTGTACTAGGGTTGGCCTGGCGTATTGGCGAGCCTCACAGCCGTAGTCGCCTTTGTACAATATTTCTCTTTTTAATTGAATAGAAGGATCCACTCTTGCCTTAGCAAAAAAAAAAATACATTGGAATAAGCCCCATTCATCCTCTTCTTGCAAGCAAAGATCCCTCAAGAACTTCCAAAGTTTTACCTTGATTTTAACATGGTTATCAATCTTGGTACAATGAATCCAATGGATGTTTCTTCTTTCTTTTGGAGGGATGTTGTGACATGTCTAATAAAAACCTCAATCTTCTCATTTTCATGATAATAATTCCATTCCTCAAGAGGTGATTGCTACACCAATTATTGAGATCCTTCTTAAGCATTGTCAAACCCTTAATCTCCTTACAAACTGTGATATAGACTTTCAACTTTCTTCAAATATTTTGTAACACAACCAAAAACAAATCTTGGTTATTGATTCAACCTTCTATTATTTTTCTTGAGGCCTTTAACCTCTTATGAAGTATTTTGGCACAATGGCATTTAAACTTTGCCTAAACAGAGAAACCACCTTCTAGTGCTAACTACATTATTTTGTTAACAAGAAAATCCTGGAAACCAGAATGATTGCGGAAGGTCTTTCAAGCTTGATGAGGGAACTACAGTCTCTTTCAAGCTTGATGAGGGAACTACGGGCCCTTTTCTTGTAATGAAAAATTATACCTTAAATACACTAGTTATTTGAGCTTATCTTCTTCATTATATGGGAAAATCCTTTTTTCTATCAGAATGATGTAATTTGGCCTTCTTATCAGAGGCTTTTGATCTCAAATAGTATCATAGATAAATGCATTTTTCACTATAGATATATATTGAGACCTCTGACAAATATTGCAAAAAAAAACTTCTTTCATAATAGACCAGGTATCCATTGATCATTTTCCTGAGACTTCCGGCCAGATGGCTCAGCTTTTCAAAAAAGGATAGAGCTCAAATTTGAAATGTATTAGGGCTTCTAGGGAAAACAAAATTGAATCCATATTTAGGGTTGCCTCAAGTGTAGATGATTAATCTTCTTAAGTGTAGGATAAGGTCTTCACAAGAAAGATCTCAATTTCTCTTTTCTTCACCGTAACTCTGATACCATATTGATTTTCTAGTAGAAAGATATACTAGAACAATTTTCTTCCAGATAACTACTTACAAGGATACACTTTTGACTTCTTAGAGCATTCAAATCATCAAGCAATTACACATAAGAAAAAACAATGTAAATTTTCAAACTGAGACTATAAACTCAAAACGGGAACTCTAGCCAAAAAATCCCCCAAAAACAAGGAAAATCAATTCGAAAATGAAAAGTGTTGATTCTGGAATAACACTTTTTTTTTCTAGGGTAAATTTTCAACTTGTTTTTAAAATGGCAATGAAAAACAATTTTTTGTGCAAAAAACACCCCGAAAACGAAAATTGTTGATGTGTTGATGTTGAAATAACATCTGCTTTTTTTCAATAAATTTTCAACATTTTGAAATGGCGTAAAATATTTTACCATGACTCCGAAAAACATTAAAATTTCAAAAGAATAATGAAAACATAAATTTAAAAATAAAAACAAAAAAGTTTTAAAAAATAACAAAGTAATATATATATATATATATATATATATATATATATTATATATATATATATATATATATTTATAATAATATATATATATATATTATATATAATATATATATATATATATATAAAATATATATAAAATAAATAATAAAATAATTAAAAAAAAAAATAATAAAGACAAAAAAAAAAAACAAAAAAAAAAAAACAAACAAATTAACCTTAAAAAGACAAACAAAAAGTCAATTCATAAAAATCTAGCGATGTGATTAATCAAAGACTAATATCAACATTATGGATCACAAAAGTCTTTAGATCTAAATCATAAAATGTTAAAAAAGAAAACAAAATTAACCTATAAAAATAAGAATTTAAAATTTTAAAAAAAAAATACAAATAAATAAATAACAATAAATTTAAAAAACCACAATGAAATAAATAATAACAAAACATGTTTTCAAAAAAAAAAATTATAAAGATTAAAAATAATATAAATTATAAAAAATTTAAAAATAAATAAAAAATACAACAATTTTAAAAAAAACACAACAACAACAAAACAAAACCTAGAAAATTAAAATAATTTAAAAATAAAACTAAAAACAATCTAACAAAATTTTTAAATCTATTAAATTAATTTTAAATTTAAATATATTATATATATATATATTTATATATATATATATATATATAGTATATATATATATTAAGACTAAAAGAAAAAGTTAATAGTCGCCTCACCCTAAATAATTTGGCACGTAAATTAGATATCAAACCAATTAAAGATGAAATGAAAAAATTGATAGAATTAGACCATGAGTGTAACAAAAAGGCCTTGAACCTTATAATCTTCGATTTGAAAGAGGAGGTAGACAAGGATACTTTAGCCATAGCCCAGACAGGATTACATAACAGATTACAAATTGAAACAACGTGTCTCACAGAAACAACAAGGTTGGGGAAACAAACTGAGAATAAAGGAAGGTTGATCTGAATAAATGTGAGATCTACTAATGATAAGTATGACATACTTAGTAAAACCTCATGTCTAAAAGGAACGGGAATATTTATAAATGAAGATCTCATTCCAGAAGATCAAGCAGAATTGAGAAAGGAGGTTCAAAAGTTAAAGGAAGTTAGGAAGGATGGAAAATGGGCAATAATTAAAAATAGAAAAGCCGTTATTCGAGATAGAAACC
Source organism: Pinus taeda (assembly GCA_000404065.3). Taxonomy (NCBI): domain Eukaryota; kingdom Viridiplantae; phylum Streptophyta; class Pinopsida; order Pinales; family Pinaceae; genus Pinus; species Pinus taeda. Next base: position 239,210 of record APFE031645673.1, on the reverse strand, counting down.
AAAAAGATAATAATAAAAAACCTCACGGACCAAGTTGAGAAATATTCCCCAAATTTTGTTGACTACTACTAGAATAACAACCAATTGAATCTACTTTGTGGAAGTTCAAAGATTTAACAAGCTTGGAAAATAACCTTACTAGATATTGATAAAGCCCCAAGGAAAGGGATGGAGGAGAGCTAACCACACTTCTACCATGTAGAACATTGACTTCGAGGGAGGGATTTTCGTCATGGAACAACCTATGCATTATGAAATGCATTTCTTCATATGCAAGGGTACTGGGATCGATCACCCCATTCTTTAAGTCTCGTGTCGAGGCTTCACCTGAATCCTGGTGGATATCATCATATCATCAACTTTTCTCAAGTTCTTCAGGTCCTCTAGCTTCCCTTCCTCTATTAGAGCTCTCATCTCCTCTAAATCCTCCCTTCCAAAACTCTGGGCTGGCCAAAATTTCTCCTATCTTCTTCAACTCTCTTTTTCTCTTCCTAATCTCTCACATCTTTCTTTCTCTCCACTCCTAGGATATACACACCCTTCTCGTTTCCCTAAAATCTCTTGCATTCTTGTTCATCTAAACTCTTTCTTAGCTTCCAAAATAGGTCATATCCTCCCCCAAATGCGAGGTTTTAAGATGTTGTATTAGTAGGAGGAAATGGTAGCAATATTTCTTGCACTAGTAAGGCCTTAATCCACAACAAGATTTCCTTTAGCAATCTTCATCTTAATCCAAATCTGAATATTGATTCTTTTTAAAGGATTGATGGTTCATTGCAGTGAATTAAATAATATGTCCTTCTAGGGCAGCTTGCACCCAAAAATCCACGGCTCTAGTATGTTTGTGACCATTAGGTGTAATGCAACTAGATCTAATGTAATTTAGTGTCAATATATATGACTAGCACTCCCATCTCTTAAGGAAAATTGCAACCTTCTCAACCATTGATATAAATTCTTTGGGAACTTAGCCAAAAATATATCATACTGATCATAGGCAGGCTCAATGAAAAAGGTATGTTCACAAACCCAATCAGGATTCTTAGCCATAATTGCCTGTTGGAGAAAAAAAGTATCACACTTTTCTTCCCACCACACCCGAATACACTTCTTTAAAATCCCACGCACCATTATTAGAAAACCCCAATTAAATTTTAGGTCTCGGCAACAGAGCCATTTGTTGGTGAAAATATTGCAGAGACTAGGGTTCTTCTTCAGGGACCAACAAAAGGGTTTCGTTGTAGTCTAGCTTTGTTCTGACATTTTCGATCCTCCATAAGGGAAGAAAGTCTCACCCAAAGCGTTACGAGGATTTATGTCTATTGTTGGGGTTTTAAGGGGTGAACAGATACATTTTCCAAGTATATACTACAACAACCATTAAATCATTACAGTGTGAATCAATAATCAATACACATGAGAGTGAATCAAAGAGACATTACATATAAGCCTGAACAGGAATTTTAAATTTTTTTAAGTGGGTATATAGTTACACATAAACACAAGCATTGCACAATGAACCTCCCTACAAATAATCACCCTTTCTTACTATCAGGATAAACCTACATTACAATTATAGATCTACAACATCATAGCTATATATTTCATAGATCATTGACCAAAATATCAAGTACACATACAAAATGCAATATTAGAGAATGAGTCTGAATTTCGATAACATGTCGGCCCTTTTCTCTAAATATCTCCATCTCACAACTCACCTTGTAGCTTCTTATATAGTTTTGGCTTGTTTTATGCTATCAATCAATCGACTCCCTTGATGGGGTTCAACTATACTCCTGCAGCTTCACACAATCAACTTTAGTTATTCTTTGACCCAATCCATTCTAACTCATGCTTGCTTGATGTTGTCAGTCCTTCTTTCACTCTCTCAACGATTTCCAAGATAATTTCTTGGTAGTTTTTCCCTTTTTCCTCTTGTTGATTTTCTTCTTTCTGTTGTTGATTTTTGATTAGTTGAACCACTCTTTTCCCAGCTCTCCCTTCCTCTTTTCTACCACTAATTTTGTGTAAAACTATCCAAAAAATTAATGAACCAATAGGTTGGTTTGTTTGGATTCTCTAATTAATACTTCTTCGACTGATTTAGCTTCTCTAACCACATCAACCACTAACATTGGCAACCTAGTATTGGAATCCTCTTCTTCTAGGGTAGCTTCTCCTTCTTCATTTGATTATTCAGGTTGATCATCAATTTTTGAACACCCAAAAACTTATTAATCATCAAATTTTCTCCATTTATCCATTAATGGAAAGTCTTCTTAGAATGATTTTCCAGCTGAAATGTGCAAAAGTTATCCATTCTCATTTCTTCAACATTGAAATTGACATTTAAACTTTGAGCGGACTTGGCTAGGGGGTTGTCATTACGCTTAAAGAATGGTTTGAAATAATTATTTCTTGAGGAACTTTCACTAGCACTCCTTTTCATATCTAACACTTCCTTTGTGAATTTCTTCAATGATTTAACTACACTTTCAAAATCAATAGCCTCTTTTTCAGCAGGCATATCCATTTATGCCTAAGGTGTTTTACCACAAACATGCATCAATCACATACACAAGTACATATATTTATCTAGGGGAAACTAATTGGTAAAAACACCTTAAGTCTACTTTAATTAATCAAATGAATTGAGAATTTATTACAATTGTTTGCTCGCTCTGAGCTTAACCTGCAAGTGAATAATTGTTCTCTCTGCTCAATGAGAAGCTCTGACCTATACTTAGTCAATTTCTCCCTTCACCTGAGCTCCTGTTTCCTTGCGCAAATCCTAAGAAAATTGACTCCTATTATTTAGGAATTTCCTCCAAATTAATTGTGCATTCCCCAAGTATTGATCACTGATTGCATGGAACACATGTACACTAAAAACTAGTCTGCAACTGATGTTACACTTCCTTGGAATCTCCACCACAACTAAGCAATTTGAATTCCTTGCATGCATGAGCTATTTTTGGTTGTTTGATCAGTTAACTAGACGATATATGAGTTATACTGTTGTCCCACTAAACACATGACCTCCAACTAGTTCTATCAATAGTTAGAACTAGTTTAACTAAGTACAACTAGAAATAAATGAACTATATTTCTACAAACTAGCAATAAACACATGCAAACTAAAATCCAAGCCCACTAACTCGAATGTACTGATCAAACTGAGTGAAAAGAGACATGTCACCTCAGTTAACTACCTCCAAGTTGTCTATTGATGTGGAATTCTCGAATTTACTCAATTTGACGAAGGCTAAGTCAAATTGAGCCTTTCTTGCTACACTTTTGAACACTCCCTCTTAGCAAGAAAGGGATTTTCAACCACTCCTATCCTGCACCTATGGAATTCGAACTCCCCTCTTAACAAAGCCTTTGTTAAGATGTGAGCATCTTGTTCCTCTATTGGAATGCATTGTAGCAACATTATCCTCCTCTGCAAATAGTCCCGTAAAGGATGATACCAGATATCTATATCTATATTCTTGGATTGATCATGAAATATTAGATTCTTAGAGATATTAATGCAAATATAATTATCAAAATAGATCATAGTTAGATCCATCTCCTAAAGAAACAGTCCCACAAGTATCTTTCTCATCCAGATCGCCTCACATGTTGCTTGACTTGCAGCCATGTATTCAACTTCTGCTGAGTTGAGCGCCATGGACCTTTTCTTCCTATTATACTAGGAAATTGCAGCGGACCCACCACTGAAAATTACACCTGATGTACTCTTTCAATTGGATGGAATCCCTGCCCAATTTACATCTATGGAAGCACACAACTTCTCTTTATCTGTTTGTATGTACCATAATCCATACTAGGTAGTGCCTCTGAGGTACCGTAAAGCATGCTTAGCTACTTTCCAATACAATTTGGTTGGTCTAAACATAGCTTGGCTCAGTTGGTTGAATGCATAGCACATATTTGTTCGTGTGTTCATAATATACAACAGTGAACACACTAGTTATCGGTAAATGGTAGCATCAACCTCTTCACCTGAAGTGGCATTCTCTTTCCTCTAGTTGGTCACTAGAGGTATCTCCATGGGCTTACAACTCTCCATGTGAAATCTCTGTAGTATCTCGGTGGCATACTTTCCTTGAGACACAAATAATTCCCCGTCACCTTGCCATACTTCTAGCTCGAGGAAGTAGTGAACAAGACCCATGTCTTTCATCTCAAATTTCATTGCAAGGTCCCCCTTGCAAGAGCTAATCAACTACTCATCACCTATCAATATTAAATCATCAACATACAAAACAATGATAATAAATTTATCTTCTACCAAAATATGATAGAGTTTCATATCTACTTCACTTTTTGTGAAGCCCAATCCAATGATATAACTATCAATCCTAGTGTATCAAGCTCGAGGTGTATGTTTGAGACCGTACAATGCTTGCTTGAGTCTGCACACATGAGACTCTCGATCAAATGTCTCAAAACCTTTTGGTTGCTCTATGTACACTTCCTCCTCAATAACACCATTGAGAAATGTTGTTTTTACATCCATTTGGTGGATCTTCCAACTCATTTGCATAGCCAGTGCAAGAATTGATCTAATTGATGAATACCTTATTTTAGGAGCAAAGGTTTCCTCATAGTCAATTCCCTCAACTTGAGAGAATCCTTTGGCCATAAATATTGCCTTATAATTCTATATGCATCCATATTCCACATGTTTAACCTTGAAGATCCATATCAAACACACAACCGATTTATCTGTAGGTCTTAGGACCACTTTCCAAACATTGTTCTTCATGATGGATTCATATTCTTCCACCATTACATCAACCCAAACTAGTTGCTCAACTTCTTCCTCAAAAGAGAATGGCTCAGTCCCTACAAGATCAATATTTAGAGACATGTAGCTATTGTTCCTCTCAAGTGAGCTCCTTTACCTGTGCAAGTTTAAAGGAGCTCCCACATTCTCCCTTGCATCCTGCACTAATCTATCAGCTTCCCTGGTTCTTTTTCTACCTTCTATGGATGGTTATGCTTGAATGGATGACTCCACTCTACCTCCTCTTCGTTCCTCCTTTTATGGTTGCTCCACAACCTCTTGAGGCTCCTCCTTTTGAGCTAAAAGCTCCTTTTCTAGTGGGATTTGTAGCTCCCTCTCAAGAGAGAATTTCATTGCTTTCTCTTCATCAAACATTACATCCATTCTCACAACTATCATTTTGAGGGAAGGTAAGTACACTTTGTAGTTGTGTGGGGTTTTGGTGTAACCCACAAAAACTCCCAACTTTATTGTTGGCTCAAGTTTCTTCCTCTAATATTTGGAGACATGGCTATAAACAGAGGTTCCAAAAATTATGAAATGAGACACATTCAACTTTCTCCCCAAGAAATCGTCCTCTGGTTTAATCATACCAAGAATCCGATGACGACTCTGGTTCTGTAAGTAGACTATTTTGTTACATGTCTCTGACCACAAATGCAGTGGTAGGCCTGATGGGCCTCCAAATTAGACATAAATTAAGGCCCATCATACCATCCTTCGGAACATTAAACCTCTCTTTTTGCATTAGATAATGTATTTTTAACTTTAATATGTTCATTAGGAAGGTTTATGGATAGTTGCATATTTGTGCCTAATATTATTTATTTTTGTGGAATATTGTAAGAATATTGGGCATATTATCAAGATTTGGAGGAGGAGAAAATTTAGGGAATTGCTCCCTACTACAGGAGGATCAATATTAAATAATAAATCAAGAAGATATTCTAAAATTATTGCACAGATTTTGGAGCTCCAATGAGTGAGAAAATATAGGAATGTGTTCCCTATCATTTAATGCAGATTCCTAGTATTGGGAACCAGATCCACTATTTGAGGGATTTTGGTGGGGAAAGCTTCCTCCTTTCATGGGGAATGCTTCCTAATAACTTTTTATAAGTACCATGTCAAATTTTCCTCTAGCGATGGATTCTTCTTAGTCTTCTTGTGGAGAGAACTCATATTTTTGCAGCTCCACTTTCATTTTTTGCAGGGATGTAATTAAATTGATGGAAATAATGAAGATTAGTGTCATGTTCAGCTTCTAAATATTGGTCTCCTTCATAGGACTCTGATTTTCCTTGGGCTTGGACGTCCCAAGACCCTCAAATCCTTTTTGTATCATTTAATTTTCTTCTTTTCACTTCTTGTTCACATGGATCTCTTGTTCTTGTCTTTTTTCTATTTCTTCATTTAGTATTAATAATTTCTTGTTGTAGGATTGGGTTAAATGGCTAAAGTAAGTTATTTTTTAGGATCACAAGCATCATTTCATCATTGAAACATATTTGGAAGGTCATAGTAATCATTGATCTACTTGGATTAGTTTGCTTATTCCCAAATCTAGATTTCTAGAAGTTCCTTGTGGCAAATAACAGTAAATTTATGCTATTTTTTATAGCATGCTACAGAGCTTCAATTGAGTTGATTTGACTTGCATTAGATCAAAAAACCATTATATTTGATAATAATAAAAAATTACCCCATTGCATTTTCACTTGATTAGGTTAGTCATTTGATAGATTTACTAGCTCACTAGTTCTCGAATTTCTAGATTTTAGACTAGTAATTTCTACTATTTTTTAGCATGGGTTAACAGAAGTCTTTTTTATTTATTCCACTTGGAATGGAGACATAATACATCCTAGTCAATAAAAGAATTTGTCCCATCCAATTTGGATTTCATTTGCTTGGTCATTCAATAAATTATAACTTCCTATTATAAATCTGTAATATCTTGTAGTTTCCTGTAGTACTCTTCCAGCGTGTATATACTTGCCCAAATTTGCTCAAAAAGATTGGTTTTCATCCCTTAGGGTTGAATCATGACCCCTAGGCTCTAAATCAATGGTTGAGGAGGGATAAAAGCCACTTAGTACTTGCCTTTTTACCCATGCAAAACATCTCAGCAATTTGGGTTAATAGACAAATTTATGAATTGGATAATACAATGATGATTTTCTTGATTTCCACATCCAATGAACTCTGTTAATGGATCTAAACTCTTTGAAATGTAATGGTTAACATTTAGTTCATGATATTTACTTTATGCAATTAGAATAGGTTTCTTTCCTTGTATTTTCTTTCTTGCAATAGGTTAAGGTATCCATTTTGAGAATTTCATTTTCTGCAGTTAGTTTAGGATTTGATTTCATTACATGCACTCCATTATATCGTGACAGCAAAAGAATTTTATGCTACACATATAGTGTTGATACCTCTTAAGTCTGTACGAACCTCGGGTTGACAATTAAAGTTGGTAGCCTTGGGAGTTGTAGCATTTTTGTTGCAATACCAAGGCTCATCACATTTTGGCGTCGTTGTGTGGGAGGTGTCAAAGTATGCATTGTTTTCTTCCCTAGTTGATTCATTACTTTTGCTTTCTGCATAAACATAAAATTTGAATTAGTTATATTTCATTTCAAAAACAAAAAATTGCATTGCATTAGCATTCTTATTCCAAAAATACATAAAATTAAAAGCACTTGTCCAACACCAACCCCCCCCCCCCATTTGATCACGTGGTGCAGTAATAGCCACATCACCATTCATTTTTGTAGGTATAAGAATAAGAGGTGGCATAGAAGGAATAAGAAATGGATGAAAATGATAACAATGAATAAGATCCTCTTGGATTTCCCATTCAAGGTACTGATGTCAGTGTGCATATGAAGAACATCCCTCCATCTTTTCTTCAAAACTTTCATGGTCTAAGGTCAAAGGATTCGGAAACCTTTCTCTTTGAATTTGAAATCCTTTGTAGATCTTATGGTTACTTATTAAACACTTAAAAACTGAGATTGTTTTCGACAACATCGAAGGATAGAGCTCTTAAATGGTTCATGAGTTTATGGACTAATTCAAAAAGATCATGGAAAGATATGAAAAAAATATTTCTAGAAAAATATAAAGATCATTATCTTAAAGAAGAAATCTTTAGAACGAGTCAAAAATAATATGAGAGCCTTGAGGATCTAATAGAGAGGTTCATGTATAATGTTAAGAGGATAAATTTACATCATTTAGGATCTGACACACTAAAAACCCTCTTACTTAAAATAATTAGGGTTGAGTGGATTAATCTCCTTGATCTCATGAGTAGAGGTGATGTATACCAATTATCATTTGAAAAAAATTGTGAAACATCCAAACACATATCAAGAGGAAGGGCAAGAGTAAGTAAATCAGCATCAAGATTGGTAAGTCAAGCTAAACTTGGAAATTTGATTGATGAATTTGAAACTAAAATTCTTAGAATATTAAGCAAATAAGTAGAAATGTTAAGAATGAAAGATGAGGAAAAAGAAGATGCTAATATTTGTTTGTCCATGCAGAATCACATTTTAAATTTTGCCCCTCATTACCAAGGTTGAAGGAAGTTTACCAAGAAGACAATGGAGCAAGTCAATTGTCAATGCAGCTATGTTATGTAGCTCCAAGAGGACCATGACAGCCTATTCAATATGATATGAGGCAAGAGACTAATTCACTATTTCAAGCTTATGCACATCCATCTCAAAGTAATTGGAACACACCCTTTCCTTGGCAACCTTGGCCATCTCAACCCCAAAACTAATCTTGGCAACATGGTTGGAAAGGAACTTATGGGAGGCATCCACAATATCATCAATATTTTCCTCAATATCCCCCGTACCCAACTCCATGTTATCCCTACCATCCACCTCCACCATAACCACAACCCCAACCACATCCATCTCAACCATCCACTCCTAGTCAACTACCTGTACCACCATTTCCAAACCCACAAAAGGAAGTAGCTCAACCCACTTACAATTTTGAGGTACAACACTTCCTAACATCCCCTCTTGATCTCAATGGTATTCATCTTAGCTTGAGAAGAATATTACAAAAAAAAATATTCTCTTAGTGCCATTGAAGGACAACATGTAGAAAAAGAAGATTCAAATGAGAAGACCAAAGAATCATGGGCTACACTTGATGAAGAGAAGACATTAGAATCCAAGATTGAGAAATTGCCATCGTGTTTACCATCAGATTCTCCATGTGTTCAAGAGAATAATCAACAAAAAGAAGAATATTTGAATTTCATGGAAGAACAATACATCCAAGATGATCCAAATTGGCAAGTGGACTAGAGGCATCAAAACTATATTGAAATATGGTTCTAGATAGTCAGTAGGTTGTAGCCACACACTCTTCCTCAACAATTCCTAGTATCATCTCAACAAAATCATTTGGTCTCTAAAATTAAGGTACATGTCAAAGAATATATTTCAAGCCTACACATTAGTTGATCTGTCATCTTGAAGTGCACATGGATCCATTGGAAGTATTCTTATACTTGAAAGGGATTTTGTTTTTCAAGTAGAATAGGGTAGAAAAAAAATAAAAGAATGTAAAATAAGAGAAAACATAAAATCTCATGTGAAAACCTCCTTTGAAGTACTTCAGGTTGGCTCAATGATTGTAAACCTCCATGAGGCAGTTAATGGGTTGGGAAAAAAAAAAGAGAGAAAAAGAAAAGATCCCAGGTGAACACCTCCTTTGAGGCGCCTACGCAGACCTATTAGTTGAAAACCTCATTGAGGCGATTAGTAGGCCTAGAAGAAAAAAGAAGAAAAAAAAAATATTTTCTCCATGTATCTTTCTCTCATGAATGCAGGTGTTCTCCAACCTCTGCAAGCAACAAAAACAAGTTAGCCACCAAAAGAAAAGTTGATCAAAAGCCTAGTCAAAGGAAGTCAAACTTGGACTTTCTCCTCCTTTGCTCAGATGCTCTAGAAGGACCAAGGTCATGCCAATCCATCACCCTCATCTATTTCCACCATCCACTCATCATTCTCAAACTTTTACTACTTATTTTTCTTGTTGTCCTAAATTGCTACAGGAAGATCCTATATTTACTACAGGAAACAAAAATACATAGAGCAGAAAATTATTTTTGTCATATCTTGAAAACCATACATATGTTTTCCAATTTGTTTTAGGGGGAGATGCATATGAATGATAGTAACATGCCCAAGCAATTTTAGCCAATTTCGGTGTACACTTTTCTAGAAATTGACCTCCATCACCTACATCCATTTTTAATTTTATCAATATTTGTGCATCCATTTGCAAAGTTGTTTCATGGGGGGATGCATATGGATGATGGTAACATGCCCAAGCTTCAGCAAATTCCAATGCACACTTTTTGAGAAATCAACCTCCATCAGCCACAGCCATTTTTAATATTTATAGCAATTTGTGCATCCATTGGCCAAGTTTTTTTATGGGGAGGTGAATAAGGATGATGGAAACATGCTCACAAAATTTCAGGTCAATCCATTCTATCGTTTGGGATATATGGACAAAACAAGTCTGCTATAGGAGGTTGTCCTAAATTACTATAGGAAGATCTTGTAGTCGTATAGGATGGTCGAAAAGAAGCTAAAAGAGGCAATATGATTGTTGAAAGGGGTCAAAATGTCATGTATTCTTTATGGAATGTTAATATAGGTCCCCCAGCACCACTTTCATCACTCATCCACTCCATCTAACTAAAATCCATCTTCAAATTCCACTCTTCCTTACATGAAAAAAAAATCATTGTCATCAACTTTTCCTCCACCTACACCACCTCTTGATGATTTCAACCCTGTCCTTATACTTCCTATGACTTTCCATAAATCCCACATGCATCAATGAGGTCTCGAATAAGAATTAAATGACTGCTATGGGAAGAGGATTCCTCATGTAAGCAACCTGCACAGTTACAAGAGAACTCAACATCAATTATTTTTTCACTCACACTGTAGAAGATCTAGCCACCTTGAGCAGCATGAAGCCATTTCTAAATATTGAAAAGGGGGCACACCCTCCTTAGGAAATTGTCCATCCACTCCACCAACAAAAGATTGAACACTAGAAAGAAAATTTCACACAACAACCTTATCAGTCAAAGAATCAGTAAGCTATGAAGACTTGTGCAAAAGATATCAAAGAAAATTAGCACCTCCAGGGAAACATGGATCAATCATCAACTCAGCAGCAGCATGCATGCCTCTCCAACAACAAGCAGGTAGGTACAGGTATGAAATATTCTTGACCTCTTTTCTTGAGCATATTATAGTTAGAAATTTGTTTTCAATGCATGAGAGGTGAGGTTTTATAAAGCTAAGGATGGGTCAACAGTTCCAGCCACCCTCAACTAGTTAATTGTAGCTAACTCCCTCACTCATGCAATGTGGAAAATCCAAAGTAGGAAAGGTGATGATTTTGAGGAGTGGGGACAACAGTTAAAAGAGGAAATTTGTGCAAAGGCCAAGTCACCAAAGCACTCCAAGCCCTCCATCCACTTCATATCCACTATCTATCTATCATTCATCCATCCCATTTCATAATAAAAAATCAACATTTTTCAAGAACAAACCCTACACTCTGTCTCACCTTGAAAATTTCTTGAAAAAAACACATAGAGCATATTCCCTCCATTTTCACAAACCTACACTACTCCCTCTGAGCCCTAACATCGTCCTCCAAACCCTTTACATCATTTCTCATCACTCCCATACAGTTAGAAGACCCTGAAAGAGAAGAAATTACTGCTAAAGGAAGGCAGAATGCTGCTACAAGAAGGAAGAAAGGAACAAATTGTGCTAAAAACCAAAATGGCAGTGCCTAAGAGAGACCTAATCAAAACAGATAACTCCAAAGCCCATTAGGAAATAATCTACGCCACAAAAGAAAAGAAGAAGATGACAAAAGGTAAGAAGGCATTCACCATCAAAATAGAACTCAAACAACAGTGATGAAAAGAGGTTTTCCAAGGGCTCTCTAATCTCTTTCTAGCTTTTGTCCAAGGCCTAAAAGATGTTATAGAAGGAGAGAAAGACATGGAAAAGCTAGTCCAAAATGGAATTGAGGGGCATGGAAGTCAAGTTGAGAGCCTACCCTAGCATCAAAGTATCATTTTTGCTCAAAACAGGTTTAAACAGGCTGCTACAGGGTTTCGTGTAGTTACTACAGGAATTACTATAGGATGTCCTTGTTTACTGCAGGATCTCATCTAAGGGCATTTTGAGGGTTCTAGAGGTGTCCAGATGGTGTTAAAAGGTAGAAGGAGATTGGAAAAGGATGTGGAAGACCTTGCCAAACCGTAAAAATATTAAAGAACCCATCTTGCATAAGGGGAAAAAGGCAGGAATGTACAAATCAGGGAGGCCACCAGAGCCATGAATGAGGTACAATGAGGTCACTAAGTTGCTTAGAGGATGAGCAACACTTTCAGCAGGCGGGTATGATGGGCCTCCAAATTAGACATAAATTAAGGCCCATCTTACCATCCTTCAGCACATTAAACCTCTCTTTTTGCATTAGATAATGTATTTTTAACTTTAATATATTCATTAGGAAGGTTTATGGATAATTGGATATCTGTGCCTAGTATTATTTATTTTTGTGGAATATTGTGAGAATATTGGGCTATGAAGATTTGGATGAGATAATTTAGGGACTTTCTCCCTACTACAGGAGGATCGATATTAAATAATAAATTAAGAAGACATTATGAAATTATTGCATAGATTCTAGAGATCCAATGATTGAGAAAATCTAGGAATGTGTTCCCCGTCATTTAATGCAGATTCCTAGTATTGAGAACCAAATCCATTATTTGAGGGATTTTGGTGGGGAAAGCTTACTCCTTTCATGGGGAATGCTTCCTAATCATTATGTATAAGTACCAAGTCAAATTTTCCTCTAGGGGCAGATTTTTCTTAGTCTTCTTGCGGAGAGAACTCATATTTTGGCAACTTCACTTTCATTTCTTGCAGGGATGAAATTGTATTGATGGAAATAATGAAGCTTAGCACCATGTTCAACTTCTAAATCTTTGTCTCCTTCATAGGAATCTGAGTTTCCTCGGGATTGGCCATCCCAAGAGCTTCATATCCCTTTTGTATCATTTGTTCTTCTTCTTTTCACTTCTTATTCACATGCATCTCTTGTTCTTATCTTTTTTCTATTCCTTCATTTAGTATTAATGATTTCTTGTTGTAGGATTGATTCAAATGGTTGAAGTAAGTTATTTTCTAGGATCAAAAGCATCATTTCATCATTAGAATGACTTTGGAAGGTCATAGTAATCATTGAGCTACTTGGATTAGTTTGTTTATTCCCAAATCTAGATTTTTGGAAGCCCCTTGTGGCAAATAACAGTAAAATTCTGTTATTTTTCAGAGCATGCTACCAAGCTTCAATCAAATTGATTCCACTTGCATTAGATCACAAAATAATTCTAGTTAATAAAAAAAATTACCCCATTGCATTTGCACTTGATTAGGTTAGTCATTTGATAGATTTACTAGTTCACTAGTTCTCGAAATTCTATATTTTAGACTAGTAATTTTCTGCTATTTTTTAGCATGGGTTAACAGAGGTCTTTTTTAGTGATTCCACTTGGAATGGAGACCTAATACATCCTATTCAATAAAAAAATGTGTCGCATCCAATTTGGATTTGATTTTCTTGTTCATTCGATGAATTATAACTTCCTGTAGTAAATTTGTAAATCTTGTAGTTTCATGTAGTACTCTTCCAACATGTATATACTTGCCAAGGTTTGCCCAAAAATATTGTTTTTGGTCCCTTAGGGTTGAATCATGACCCCTAGGCTCTAAATAAATGGTTGCGGAGGGATACACACCACTTAGGACTTGCCTTTTTACCCATGCAAAACATCTCAACGATTTGGGTTAATGGACAAATATATGAATTAGATAATACAATGATGATTTTCTTGATTTCGATATCCAGTGAAAACAATTGCATTTGTTTTTCCTTGTTAAACTCAAATAATTTTAGCAACTCAATATATTTCTCAATATGGAAATAATTCATGAATGCAATATATGTTCACCTCAAAGTAATCACCTACATAAAAGAGGGGCCTGAACATGAAAAGCATATGCATCAAAGAGGGACTTGAACATGAAAAGCATCTATATCATAGAGGGACCTTAACATTAAAAGTATCTACATCAATTAGGGACCACATATCCCCCTTTATGATCCACAAGCATGTCCTCATGCTTGTCTTTGTCTTTTGGATCTCCTGCCTCTACATGTTGATCTCCCTGTTGTTCTACCTATGGATCTGCCTCTTGATGTAGAAGCCTCTACCTGAGTTGCTTGTAAAAGGATATCAATACCTTCTTGCTATTTTTCGTTTCCTTTGTAAATTCACTTTTCACCTTCTGCTTCTCATATTTGTATTGCCACTGTTTCTTCTCTTTCAGCCACTTGTATGCTTGTTTTGAAATGAGGATGTTTTGTGTTTCCAATTTCTTCATTTTCTTCTTCAACCTCTTGTTCTCTTTAACAACTTTGTTGTTTTTCTCCTTGTACATTTCAGTTTCCTTTTTGGGATGTCTCTCCATGATTTCAGTTACTTGGAGCTTTGTGTTCAATTCCTTCATTTTCTTGGCATTTTCGTCTTTTCGTCATCATGCACCTCTTCAGAAACCCCTTTGATCTTCTTTGAATTTTCTTCTTTATGACTCTCTGGTGGTTCACCATGAACCTCTTCATAAACCCTTTTTATCTTACTTGCATATGTTGAGTAAGAGGATGATTTCTCTCTTTCAATCTCTTCACACCAAGAATATTTTTTCAACTCCCTGAGTTTTTCTTGTGCTTCTGTCTCTAGCTTTTCAATAAGTTCATGGTGTAACTGTTGAGATATGTTAAGAGGCAATTCCTCCTCTACATCAATAATTTTACCTTCCATAGAGGATTCCTCTATCATTCTTTTTCTCGACCTCCTTGGAAAAGATGTAAAGGATCTTTACTTTTTAATGTTTCTACCTTCTTGTTTTTTCTTTGATGTAGTTCTTGGATATAAAGGAGATTGCATATCTCTACAAGTGTGCATTTGTCCAAAAGCTTCTTCACTTTCAACTGGTTCTTCTTTCCTTTGCAATTCTACAAATTGATTTTTTTTCTTAAAAAACTCTCCCAAGTTTCTTCTCTATTTCTCAATTGATGCTCAATAAGGATTCTAATTAACCCTTGATGGAAATAACTAGCTTTCTTGTTTCTAATTTTGCTTCTTACTCCTTCAATCATTTTCACTAAATTTTTAGAAAAGAAATAAGAAAGGTTTAATTTGCAGCCACCTTTTATATTCTGGAGGAGTTTTATGTGGTATAGGTGCACTATGATGTACCTCCCATCACAGGTAAAGTATTTATGAATGATAAGAACCAACTCAACCCATGGTTCTCTCAACCACTCCCTTTGAATCCCTTTTGTCCTATCAAATGTACCTTTCCTTGGCTTCTCTAAGAATTAGTTCCACCCTTTCTCCTTGAAATCTTTCCCTTTATGATATTTTCCCCTTGTCATTGATAGAGTTTTGGCTTGAGAAAGGTACTCCAGTGTAATTGGAATAGTAATACCTCCTACCATGGTTTTCTCATTATCATAATTGGATACAAACATCTATGTCACTTTTTCAATATACCCATTAATTTCCTAAGAAACTCCACTAGGCCTGTTTGATAGAGTTTCTCCATTGTCTCCTTATTCCAATTTTCGATTTGAAATCCTGTGGGCTCAATTCTTCATTCCATTTTGAAATCTGAAAGGCTACGTTGCTTCTTATTTTGGTCTCTGAACCAATTTAAATATCCCTTGACAATGAATAACCTCATAGAAAATAAAGACTTTGTTAAAAGGAAAAAAAAATCTTCAAATCTGTGTTGAAATGACAGAGTATTTATATTCTGTGGTGTAAAATCATAGAAGAAGAAAAATATTTTTCGTGTAGATAATCATTTTTTAAAAATAACATAGGTGTTTGCTTACTGAGACTTTCCAATATTTTCTCAAAAATTCTGAACTGGAATGTTGATTTACTAGACTATATGCAAATTTCAATCATTGTTGACTACCCATGAGAAAAAGACTCTAACTCCTCAAAAATAGATTTCTAGAAAGAAAAAAAAATTGCAAACTGCAGTCTTCTAGCAATTTTAGTTATCACATTCTTCTATGGCAATTACCACTCATTTAAAAAAAATGCCACTCACAATTTAGCTCTATCATGCACTCACAGATTTAACACCAGCACTCACAACTCACCATGCACTTTGAGTTCTGTTTTGGAGGTCTACGCTGCCAACAATGTAACTTGGAGTCTCAGAATTGAATTTTATGATGCCAACTACGCCACTCAAACTCGGATTTGATATCTACACTGAAAGCCAATTTAAAACCAACTGACTGACTCGTTTCTTACTCCTAACACAACTCAATAACTGAGAAATCCATGCAATTTACGGGATTTTCATTTTAAATATTTCAAAATTCAGTTATGGAGTTATATTCAATGAAAACTCAACATATTTCATGGATTTTTTTGAGTTCTCTTCAACACTACAATCTTCGTATACCCTAGAAATTTACACAACTAATTTATTTAATCTCTGACTTCATTATAAAATCGATTCTAATCTTTTTAGGTTTATGTTTCCTACCCTTCTTCTTAGTCATAGTTCTGGGCTTCACTTCTCCATTGTTGAGCCTTCGCTTCCTTTGTTCTCTTATCACTATGTTTGAATGGTGTTGTGTTTTTTAACTAAACCTTCATTTTCCTATCCCTGTGTTTGAATGGCACCATGTTTTTGAACTGAGTATACAACATTGAATATTTGACTGTGTTTTATTTCTTTTATTTCCTGTAGGTGCATTTTTCAAAAATTTGTTGTGCAGTTTCAAAAATGTGACCTTACACTTACCTTATTTCCCTCAAATAGCTTTATGATTTCATTTTGGTGCATGTCTTTTGTTTTTACAAAGCCTCATTATGATTGCATAATGACTTCAATTTCACTGAATGAGTTTTGCATGCCACTATGCCACCTCTCTGTTTTTTTTTTAACTTATGATGTATCATTAGGACTACATTCTTATTGTCTTCTTTGGTGATTACAGTGATCTTTTCAAGGTCATTTTTGAAGTGATATATCTTATCTCCCTGTACTCTACTTCTTCATGATGCAATCTTAATGATTATCCATATGTTCCTATTAATAATTACTCTTGAAATAGCTTTTGAAATGACCATTTCAAGGTCATTTCAAGACCCAAAGAAAATAGAGTAATTTTTCACTTTTACATCATGTAAATGCATCTTGATTCCATAGTTTTTCATAGCATTATAACTCCTTATTTCAAACACATCTTTGTTCTCATTTTTGTGACACTAACCCACGCTTTTTAATGTGACTTGTTTTGTAGAAAATACTTTATTTTGTAGGCAAAGAGACATGTGACTTTTTGCAAAAATGACTGGTCTTGTAGGCAAAGGGTAGGCAAACGGACTTTGATTTTAATATATGGTAGGGTAAAAAGTTTTATAAAAAGAGAAAGATTTAGGTATGTGCAGGGGATGAAGGGCTTACACTGTTATGCACCAAGGTTTAATTAGTCTCATAATTTAAGATTTTTTTTCAAAATCAGAAGGCATTAAGAATAAATTTTTAACTTACGGTATTTCCGTTATTTCCCTTGATTGATGCCTGAAAATATTAGCTCCCTTAATTTATTGATGAAATGATTAGCTCCCTTAGTTGATTTGAGATGAACTGGTTTATTTATTTTTATCTGATCTTTTCATATATTTCCTTGATTTATTATTCTTTATATACAGGTCCCTCTGTAATGTAGATGCTTCTCATGTTTAGGTCCCTCTGTGATGTAGATACTTTTCATGTTCAGCTCCCTCTGTGATGTAGATGCTTTTAATGTCTAGGTCCCTCTTTGATGTAGATACTTTTCATGTTCAGGTCCCTATTTGTGGTAGATGCTTTTCATGTTCAGGTCCATCTTTGATGTAGGTGATTACTTTGAAGTGAACATATCTTACATTCATGAATTATTTCCTTGTTGAAAAATATGTTGAGTTGCTAAAATTATTTGAGTTTAACAAGGAAAAACAAATGCACTTGTTTTCCTCCCCTTTTCCTATTTTGAGACTTGTCCTCAAGTCTCCAAATTGGAGAAGTTATTTTGCAAAAATTTAATGAAGAAAATTCAAAATAATGACTTGAAAACCACACATTTTTTATAGAATTAATATTATCCAAATAAATTGGTTTTCTATTATGAATTCAGGTTTTGTACTGTGCCATGAATCTGGATTTTCACAGCCAAACCTCTTTATTATTTTTGATAGTTTTCTCTTTTTTTATCATTCTTTTTATTATGTAAGTAAGGAAGGCACATTACTATGCTTTTCCAAAACTTCCATGTCTTCTTCTGTTGAGATTTTCTTGAGAAAATATTCTTTATTCACAGGCTTGTTGTAGATTTTCAATCTGTGTCCATTAACTAGATATGATTTTGTTGCGTCATCTATTGTCTTGACTTTCGCTGATCCATTATCATAGACTTATTCAATCTCATAAGGCCTCAACTAGTGAGTGGTGAACTTTTCTTTGAAGTCCTTATACTTTGAATCAAATAGAAGTGCCTAGCCTCTTATATGAATTTTTTTTTTAATATATATATCATGCCATTTTTTTCTTTGTTGTTGTACCAATGATGTATGTTCCACTGCTTATTGTCTAATTTCATCCAATTGATTTAGCTACATGATCCTTTCTTATTGTGCCTCTGATAGGTCTAGTCCAAGTTCAGCTGCAAGTCTATATGTGTGGATTTGAAAGTCAATTGGTAAAATAACTTTTTTCATAGAAAAGTTGATAAGGGTTGAACCCAATAATATTCTTCCATGTTATTCTATATGCCCATAATGCTTCATTCAATTTTTCTGACCAGTCCTTCCTTTGCATCTTCACTGTCTTTGTCATGATGTTTTCAAGTACTTTGTTTGTTGATTCCACTTGTCCATTCGCTTGAGGGTGATATGGAGTTGACTTTATGTGCTTGATTTTATATTTTTAAGTAAGGTCTCTGACAAGTTTGGAAGTGAATTTTTCTCCTTGATCGACGATGATCTGTCTTGGTACTCCAAATCTCACAAATATCTCTTCAAAGAGAAAAGATTCTACTGCATTTTATGTTGCTTTTGCCTCCACCCATTTGGTCACATAATTAGTATATACTAAGATGTACCTTTTTCCATTGGATGGTGGATTAATAGGACCTACAAAGTCAAGAGCCCATTGCTCAAATGGCTCTAAAAGTACTTGTGTCTTTAAAGGCATTTCATTAGAATGTACAGGTCTCCCTATTCTTTGACAACTATCATATTTCTTGACATAAGTCTTTGAATATTTGAATATGGATGGCCAATAATAGTCTAGATTCAACACTTTGTATGTTTTCCTTTTGTCTGCAAAATGACCACCACATGGTTAATTATGACATGCTTTCAAAATATCCAAAATTTCATCTTCTCTTACACATTTTCTAATTAACAAATCGGGTTCTATATAGAAAAGGTCTCTATTAACTCAGCTATATCTAACATTATTTTTTATCACTTTATTTTTATGTTTATTTATAAATTGAGAAGGCAATTTTAGCCCCAAGGGTTAGCTCAGTTGGTCAAAATCAGTACCTCTCCATTGGGAGGTCAAAGGGTCCATTCTCCCCGAAGCCCTTAGGGTCAGGCCTAACTAGTGAGCCGCAGGGCTAGATTCCCTTCGGGGTCAATTAGCCCAGATTTTTCCGTGGACATAGCGCCACCCGTTGACCAGGGTGTCCGTGAACCACAACCAAAAAAAAATGAGAAGGCAATTTTGTAGATCGTAAATAATTAGCTATGTCAGCAAACCATGGAGTTTTAACTGCTATAGCAAATAAATGTCCATCTGGAAAGTTATCAAAAACTTGTACAATCTCACCAGGAAGATGAAGTCTTGAAAGGAAGTCTGCCACTTCATTTTCTTTTCCTGGTCGGTCTAATACAGTAATTTTAAATTGCTGCATTAATAACAAGCATCTAGTAACCCTGCCATTAATAATTGGTTTGTTCATTAGATACTTAATGGCTAAATGATCAGTATGAATGAACACTTCATATCCTGTTACGTAATGTCTGAATTTATTTATTGTATATACTATAACAAGCATCTATTTTTTAGTAAATGTCTAATTCAACTCAGTTGGAGTTAAATTCTTACTAATGAAATAGATATCATAGTGCAGATGATTCTCTTTTTGGCCTAATGATGCCCCTACTATAGTATATGATGCATTTGTAGATATGTGAAATGGTGATGACCAATTTGGTCCTCTAAGAATTGGTGTTGTGGACAATTTTTGTTTCAGTTTTTCAAATGCATTTTGGCAATCAGTATTCCATTGAAACTCTATGTCAGTTGTAAGTAGTTTAAATAAGGGCAAGGCCATTTTATCAAAGTTTTCAATAAATCTTGGATAATAGCCTACATACCCTAAAAAACTTCTTACCTCTTTTTGATTCGTTGGTTGTAAAAAATTCATAATGATTTGAATTTTTGTTGGATCTACTTTTATTCCTGAAAAAGAAATATGGTGTCCCAATACTATCCCTTCAGTTAGCATCATAAAACATTTTTCATTACTGAGAGATAAATTTGTTTCAATGAATCTTTGTAGGACCTTTTCCAAGTTTTTCAAACAAGCATCAAAAGTATTCCCGTAGACAGTGAAATCATCCATATAAACTTCCACACACTCATGTATTAAACCAACAAAGATGGCCAAAACTGCTCTTTGAAAAGTAGTTGGTGCATTACATAATCTGAAAGGTAACACATTATATGCATATGTACCCCAAGGACATGTAAATGTAGTTTTTTCTTGGTCTTCTAATTCTATTTTAATTTGATTGTAGCCTCTAAACCCATCTAGAAAATAGAAAAACTCTTTCTCAGCTAGTGAATCTAGGACTTGATCAATGAATGGTAATGAAAAATGATCTTTAAGTGTTGCTTTGTTCAATTCCCTATAGTCTACATAGACTCTCCATTTTCCATTTTTCTTTGGAACCGCTACTAAAAGATAAACTTGTTGACTCTCTGATATAGGGTAGATAAATCCTACCTGTAATGATTTTTGTAATTCTTCCTTAACTATCATTTTCATCATTGGGTTCATCCTTCGTTGTGGTTGCCATACAGGTTTGACACTATTATCTGTGTAAATATGGTGAGTACTTGTGTCAAGATGAATTCCTTGCATATCAGTATAGTCCCAAGCAAATGCCTTTGAATATTTCCTGAACAATGCAATTAATTTTTCCTCTTGTGATGTTTGCAGATTGTTACCAATGTTAAGACATTTTGTAAGAATGATTTTAATTTTTTTATTGTTAGAGTTTGTGACTGAATTAATAAGAAACATAGCATCAAATGACGTTTGCAAAGAATTGATTATGCAATTTTCCTAAAAACATTGTTCTAAAATTTGACTTACAATTTCATATTGCATGGTTCTTAGCTTCTCTGAAATATCAAGTTCTAAAATGAAGAAATCTATTAAATCCTCATTATTTTCTTCTCTAAAATCAAAAGTTTGATTAATGATTAGAATAGATTGAATTTATTCCTTTCTTGTTCCATTTCATTGGGCCATAATACCAAAGAAGGAGAATGAGAAGGAGGATAAAGTGTTATGTTATTTCTTTCATTCTCGTGTGAGATAATCATACTTCCTGATCTACAGGCAATGAAGGCATCGATTGTGGCTAACCAAGGTCTCCCGAGAATTAATGGGTGCCCTACTAGATTTGTCTTTGGTTGTAGAACTAAAAAGTCTATTGGATATTCCTAAGAGCCTAAAGAAACTATGATATCTTCAAGTACACCTTCCAGCACTACTTTAGATCTATCAGCTAGTTCTAAAATTGTAGTGGTTGGTCGAATGTTTGTCAAATTGAGATTTTTCATCATTTTTTTCGTCATCACATTAATAAATGCCCCTAAGAGAATTAAAGTTTTAGAAACTAAAATTTTTTTAATGGAAATTGTCACCATCGGAATTCTAGGATCAACATATTTTTCAATTGTACTACTTGTTGACATGAGACTAGCTAGCTTCCCGATCACATGGATTGTTGGCGGATCCTTTCTTTCTTTTTCTATTTTTATTTATGCATAATTCCTTAATTGATTTTGTATAGATTGGAATATCTTTTATAGCTTGAAATAATGTAATTTTCACATAAGAATTTTTTAATTCATCTAAGATATCAAATTCAGGAAGAGAAATTAAATATTTTTTCTCTACTAACCTTTCTGGAAAAGGAGGTGTTTGAGTCATTATTGCTTTACCTTTTTGAATTTGATTATCTTTTATTATGTGCTCGATTTTGGATTTTTCAGGACTCCCTTTTTCTTCTATGTGTTCTTCTATGATGATGGGGGAGTCTTTTTGTAGAATTTTTCCAGACCTTAAATGAACATCTTAAACATGAAGGATTGAATATGTAGGAAATTATGTTCCTTCCTCCGCATTATATATTGATTTATTACTCGGAATTGCCATTGGCTGGGTTGGTAATTGAGTTGGTCTAGGTGGTGATTGGTTAGATGGAAGCTAAAGCTGCTAAGGTTGGGTTGATTGTGGTGCAGGTAATGATGGATTTGATTGTTGAGGTTGCTGAAATTATTGGTATGGAAAGATTGTTGAGGAAATGACTGATATGGTTGTTGAGGATAGGATTGATGTGGTTGAGGATAATATTGTTGAGGAGGTTGGGTTCCATAAGTATACCCTCGCAAACCTTGAGAAGGTTGATTTTGAGTTTGCTGAGGAGGCCAAGCCTGCCAAGGCATAGGAGCATTCCATAAATTTTGAATAGGAAATTGCTCAGTAAATTGTTGAGGAGGATTTTGAGACATACCTATAAATCAAGCTTGTCAAGGTCTTATTGGTGCTAAATAATAAAGAGATTCCATCCCTTAGATTTATTCCATTTGAATTTCCTATAATTACTTCAACTTTGGACAATTATCTGTTGCATGATCTTCAGTGCAAAGTCCACAAACATGAATATTGTCTAAAAAAAATTCTCTCAATGGATGTTTTTTTCTACATTTAAGACAAAATTTTGATAATACTTGATCTTGTTCTTCTTGTTTCTTTCTTGTTTTTAGTATATCAACTTGTGTTCCTAATGTAATTAAGAGATCGGTTTTGAAGTCTTCAAACAAATTTCCTAATTCATCTATCATTATACTTCTTGTTGTTGATTTGGTAGCTTTGGAATTTGCATCTATTTTTCCAGTTTTAGCTTTTCCTCTTGAATATTTTTGACATAACTCTACAATTTTATCAAATGGAAAATATGAAATATCTCATTTTCTCATCACATTAAGAATATCAAGATACTCATCTCGTATGTCTTTTAAAAAGATTGTTCGAATAGTATCAAGATTTAAAGAATGATGTTTAGATTTTTGTAAATTATAGAGAAATCTTTCTAAGTATTCCTCTAAATTTTCATCATCTTGTTGAGTCATTCTAAAAATATCATCTTTTGAATCTCTAGGCCTACAGTATGCTTGATACTTCTTAAGAAAAAATTTCCTTTTGTCTTCGCAACTGGTAATAGTATGTTCACCTAATCCCATCAACTACTTTAATGCAGATGCTTTAAGAGTAGTAGGAAAAAGACGAAGCTTATGTGTATTATCAGTATAACCATAGGTACAACATAGAATATCAAATTCAAACAAGAATGAGTCACGATCCTCAAAAGACATACCATAAAAATTTGGTAAAAGAGAAGGTGGGATATTTTTCATTTTTACCTCTTCTCCCAAGATTGCTCTAGTGTCTAAGATTGGAAATCCAAAAGTATCTTTTTGTTCATTGTCTACTCCTACATCCTCTCTTCTTTTATTTTCATTTTCCCTTTTGGTATCCTCTTCTCTTTTTCTCTTTTGTTCTCTTTTCCTTGGCCATTTTATTCATTGCCTCTCATATTCTAGTCGTTTTTCTGGAGTTAGTCCAGGAATATTGGATCCTTCTCCTTCTTCTATCATTTATTTTTTAGTTGTTTCAAATGTTTCAGTAAAAAATTGAGTTCGTACTTCTTCAACTTCCTCTAGTTGTTTAAGGACAGGTTGATCAATTGTCTACTCTAATTTCTCAAGGACAGGTTGAACAATTGGTTTTCTTGTTTCTCTTTGTTTTCCTATAGAATATTCTTTTGCAGGTGTTTGTTTTCTCTTTACTTCATAAGCCAACAAAGTTTGTCTTTCAACAAGAGTTAACCTTTGCCCTGAACGTTGTTTTTCCTCTAACTCTTCCAAAGTTGGTTTTCTAGCAATTGGTGTAGTTAGTTTGAATGTAGATGGTCCTGCTCCCACTAATGGTTTAGTGGTTGGGGGGTCTTGTTTTGTATATCTACCATTTTCGTCTCTTTGTCTATGCATAAATAACCATAATGAAAAATCCTAAAATGTTTTTTTTAATATATTTGCTTGATGTTTTTATATTTTTTTATGTTTTCTAAACAAGATTCCTAATTAGTTATATCTAATCGTGCTTCCCCAGCAGCGGCGCCAAAAATGTTAGTTCAATTTACTGGGTAAATTAAAACATGTATTTTATATCAATCTGGGCTTGTAAGCTTGGAAACACATCCAAAATATATGGATCTTGGATTAAATTGGCTTAGGAAGGAGTTGCTTAGATTTTAGTGGAAATGCATATTACAAATCGAAATGTGTATTACAAATATAATTATTGATTGTAAAGTCATTAAAATTCTTATCTAAATGTGCAATGATTCTATGTGGAGCATAGCCAACAAGGAAGGAGCTCTAACTTAGAAGTCATGGTTGTCCTTCCTCATCATTCCTATTCCAATAAAACCAATTCCACCATAAAGCATAACACAATTAAATTAAGAAAGCAGTAAAGATTAAATGCATAAACATAATTTCCAATTCAATTCTTAGCTCACGAGGAAGAGGATCTAACTTAGATGCATGTGTTGTCCTTCTTTACTTAAACCAATTACTGAAAGGAAATCGCTTCAAAAATATATATGGCTATGACATACAATGGATTGACTCATAAAATATTCACAAGAAATTTTAAAGGAAATATTCAGCAATCTAAGATATTAACTAGTATGCACAACAATTACAATGTAGTGTACTTAGATTAAAATGGGAGTCGTCCACCTTTGTTTGGTACACTTGACAACTATCAACTACAGTAGATCAGCGATTACATCCCACAACAATCACAACACGAAATAGAAGGCAAGTTCTTAAGATTATATTTAGAAATATAGAAGTCACAATAATAATAATAATAATAATAATAATATGTCTATAGTTGCTTAGTTGTTGTGCTTAAAGAGGTTGAGAATGTAACTAAATAAGCTAAAATGATTGTAACAACCAAAAAGAGTCATATTCCACCTAATAGGGTCAAACTCATCCCTTTTGTTGCACAAAATATGGGAATATTCCACAAAATAACAAAACTACCCCTAAATCAGAGGATTTTCTGAGTCACTGGTCAAGTTTGACCAGCTTTGACCGGGCATGTTCTGACTCATTTGGAGTGTGCAAATAGGATTTTTTCCATCCTTGGCTCCTGTACTTCTTGAATATACCTTCATTTTGTGCCCAGGTGTTCTGCACATACGACTTCAATGGAGCCAGTACAGGAAATTCTGTTTCTGCCAAAAATAATTTGTAATATCCAATTTTACTAAAAAATCTAAAAATCAAAAGACAATTATTTTACCTAAATGTGAAAAAAGAAGAAAAATATGACAAATGTGATCATGATATGGTGTGTAGGGGTGATAGAAAGGTGGAATATGCATGGTGAAAAGTGGTCAAAATTAGGGACCAACACTCTGTTAATGGATCTAAACTCTTTGAAATGTAATGGTTGACATTTACTTTATGATCTTTACTTTATGAAATTAGAATAGGTTTCTTTCCTTATATTTTCTTTCTTGCAATAAGTTAAGGTTTCCATTTCAAGCATTTCATTTTTGCAATTAGTTTAGGATTTGATTTCATTACATGCACTCCATTACATCATGATAGCAAAGGCAGGACACATTCTATGATGCACATATAGTACTGACGCCTCTTAAGTTTGTACAAACCACAGGTTGATAATTAAAGTTGGTAGCCTTGGGAGTTGCAACATTATTGTTGCAATATCGAGGCTCATCAAGGCCTTGGTCATGTAGCATAGGTCTCACAGCTCCCACAATGCTTTGGTTCTTCCTCTCAATTTCCCCATTCTGTTGTGGCTCGTGAGGATCTATCAGCTCTCTTCGAATTCCTTCTTTGGAACAACTGTACTTGAATTCATTCAAAACATACTCACCTCCATTTTCACTCCTGAGGACCTTCCCCTTCTTTCTGGTCTCTTTCTCAACTAGTGCCTTGAATTCTACAAATTTTGAGAATGTCTCATACTTTTGTTGCATGAAGAAGATCCAACAATTTCTTGAGAAATCGTCAATAAAAATAACATAGTACTTATGTCTGGCAGTGGAGGTTGTCGAGAAGAGTCCACAAACATTAAAGTGGACTCTCTCCAAGGTTGTGTTTGCTTTGTTGTCTCAATCATGGAATGTGTATTTTACATACTTCCCCAAGGTAAAACCCTTGTATACATCATGTTTCTCAAATGACCTTTTAGGGAGGCCAATGTTTATTTGCTGCATAATTTTACATGCGCCATAGTGAAAATGGTCCGATCTTTTGTGCCAGAGTTCACTAACATCACAAATTTGTGCTTTATCTTCCTTAGTGCTTAATGTAGAACAACCTTCCATATCAATTTTATACAGGTTCTTCACGCGAACCCCAATTTGTTTCACTTGTCCAGTAGCTATGTGTCTCATAAAGGATTTCCCTTTACTGAAGATCACATCCTAGCCACAGTCTTCCAAAAATTCTACAGAGGTGAGGTTCTTCTTCAGAAATGGTACAAATGACATATTTGAGGCGAAGAGGGGATCTTGACTCGCTCTTAAAGGTTATTATACCAATCCTGGTAGCATTGTTCCTTCCATCGTCCCCAAGCTAAACATGCATATGGAGATATTTCTCCTCCATGTCACTGAAAAACTCTTTACACCCTATCATGTGGAATGAGGTACCTGAGTCCAAGTACCACACACTCCCCATCATAGTGTCGGCCACACATGAAATCATGGAGAAGTCTAGCTCAAATTGTGAAGCCAGTGCTTCACCTTCTGCTCCTCGTGAGTTCTTCTTGCTAGAATTTTTGTGTGGACACTTTTTAGCATAGTGCCTGAATTCATGACAATTGAAGTATTTTATTTTGCACAAGTCTTTCTTCTTGCCCCCTTGGATGGACTCTAGTTTGGTTTGAGATTTCGTCCCTTTTCCCTTCTTTCCCTTTCCAACCAATGCAAAATTTTCTTTATCCTCTCCCTTGGATGAACTTCCATCTCTGGTATTTTGCTTTATTTTTTCTTGTACCAAATCAAACCATAATTGTTCCCAATTCGGAAATTTCTCCCTCCCATTCACTAAGTCCTGGTAGTTATGAAAACTTTTGGGAAGGCCTAGAAGAGCTAGGCTCACCAGGTCATCTTCTGCAACATTCACACCAACCCCTCCAAGATCATCCCAAACTTGTGTAAATCTAGTGAAATGCTATTGAATAGTATCATTCTTCTACATCTTAATGTTTTGAAGTTTGTCTTTGAGGGCTATTTTTCTATGGTCACTGTTATTCTTGAATATCTCATCTAGTGCCTTCGACATTGTGAAATGAATTTCTTTCCCATGGATATTTCAGACAATGTGGTCTCGCACTCCCTCCAATATTATTCTCCTTGCCTTGGCTACATCTTTCTTCCATTGGGCTAGGTTTTGTGCATCAGTTGATACTAGTTTTGGAATTTTTGTCTTGAAATATTCCAAAAATCCATTTTCATCAAGAACTGCCTCCATGTGATCCTTCTAGGCAATGGAATTTGAGCTTCCTTCCAATGCATACTCTAATCTCAGTCCATTGAAAGCCATTCTCCCAACTCTGAAGAAATGCTTCTACATTGAAGCTGCAAAATCAAACCTTTTTAGGAACAACTTCAATATTCATGTTCTAGTGTGAATCATGCTCTGATACCATGTACAAATATGGTGATAGAATTGCAATTGCTCAATAAATTTAATCTAAATCAAGAGACACAATTCTACTTTATTGATCTATGGAAATTAATTCACAATTTAGGACAACATTCATAAACATGCATCAATCACATATACAAGTACATGTATTTATCTAAGGTAAACCAACTGGTAAAAACCCCTTAAGCCTATTTGCATTAATCAAGTGAATAGAGAATGTATTACTATTGCTTTCTCGCTATGAGATTAACCCACAAGTGAATAATTGTTCTCTCTAGTCAATGAGAAGCTCTGGCCCATACTTATTCAATTTCTTCCTACACCTGAGCTCTTATTTTCTTGCATAAATATTAAGGAAATTGGCCCCTATTTTTTAGGAATTTCCTCCAAATTGATTGTGAATTTCCCAAGGATTGATCACTGATTGCATGCAACACCTATGCACTCACAACTCGTCTACAATTGATGTTACACTGCCTTGGAATCTCCACCACAACCAAGAAATTCGAATTCCTTGCATGCATGAGATATTTTTGGTTGATTGATCAGCTAACTGGATGATCTATAAGTTAGATTGTTGTCCCACTGCACAACTGGCATCCAACTAGTTCTATAAACAATTAGAACTAGTTTAATTGAGTAAAACTAGAAATAACTGAACTAGATCACTACAAATTAGAAATCAACACATGCAAACTAAACTCCAAGCCCATTAAATCAAATTTACTGAGCTAACTGAGTGACAAGAGCCATGTCACCTCAGTTAACTACCTCCAAGTTGTCTTCTAATGTGGAAATTTTGAATTTACTCAATTTGACAAAGGCTAAGTCAAATTTAGCCTTTCTTGCTACATTTCTCAACAATGTGATCACTTTTTGAGGTGAAAACATTACCTTGCAACTTTATTTCCAAACATACAAGGAAAAAATTTACAAGCCACATTGTTGTACTAAACACCCATGAATCTCAATTATAAGTAGAAATTGTTAATAATTCTTTCGTAATGGTGGGCTTATTTAGATCAAAGTTTGTAATAAACTTCTCCAAATAGAGAAGCAGGTCATGTAGAATACCTGGAAGGTTTAACACTCCTTTGACCATCCACACCAATTTTTTTTTACCAGCCAAATCATCATTTAAATATTATTCCTCACTTCCAAAATACTTTCATCTTTAACTTCAAGATTTCCACCAGTTATCAATCCTTCCAAATTATCACCAGTTGATGCATAGTTTATGGCCTTTTGTATTCTTCCTTAGAATGTTCAAACAAGTGAGGCATTTCTACTAACTTTTCCAAATCAACCAAAGAATCCTTATCCAAATCTTCAACATAACCAACTAAAACTCCTCCACAAAAAGTTTTTTTACCTTTACTTGTACGCTTATGAGGCAAGATAGGGGAGACTGGAAGAATTCCAGTCTGCTTGGCATATTCCCTGCTGAATGGTCTGAGAGCTCTATACTCCTTTTGAGTTACCTCATAAAACTACTTGGGACTCTCGGGAGGGAGTTTTGCTTCAAAATCAATATTTTCGAACAATTTATGGTTTGGTTGAGGAAAACCAGGTAGATTGCTACTTTGCTCAAATATTTTAGGATGGTGAGAGTGAGAGAATTTGCAAGACATATAATGGCCACCCTCCTTCTAACACCAAAATTGTTCACATGCTAAAATGTATCACCAACGATAAGGGGATCTCCCTGATGCAATGTTCCAGTTAGACATTACATTGTTTGGAATAGGATTCCCATTCGATATGTGGACCCAACTGCCACCATGTTTGTTTGAAAATGATTTCGGATGAGATGAGCAAGTGTAAAGAAACCTAATGAAACTTCTGACAGAAAACAAGTTAGAACAACTTTATGAAATATTTTAAGAACAATATATGAAGAATATAACAATCACTAAAGGAATGGACATGAATATTAAAAAAAGTTTTTAGAAAACTTCAATTAAGATGCATGAATAAAAGTAATATATGTGTTATCAATTTTGAATTAATTCTCAAATAATAATATCATGGAAGAAAAAATAAACAAATAATCTCAATCAAGATATGAGTTTCAAATCAATGAAATAGTTCATTAATTATCAACACATGGATAACAATCGCGCCATTATATCACCATGCCATTATATCACCACACGATAAGTCTTATGATGCTCACAATACATGAGTGAACTTGCTTGGCATGACTCAAAGAGCTTCTAAAAATTTAGCTGAAATATTTAATATACCATTGCATAAGTCATTCATGAGATCTAATAGTGGAAATACTAAACTGTCACTTGATCTCTCAAAAATAATATACTATATTTTCTCTATAAAGTGCTCAATGAATCCAAAAACTAAAGTCCCTTCTAACTATTTATGAGGGTATATTTAAACAAAATTGGGTGACTCTTCACCTCCCATGACTTTTCACCTCCCCTCATGACTTTTCATCTCCTATAGGATTTTTCATTTTCTATTTTATATCTAATTTCAACATTACTTTATTTACAAATTACGTGAAAACTAAAAATAATAAAGGCCAAGTTTTCTCATGGTACTAATTTTAGGATGGCCAAATGAGTAATATTGACGTGTATCTCTTGCGTTAAGTAGGCGTGCCATGCTTTGTACTCAAATGCAATAGATCGTACTTTGCTTGATAGTATCCTCTCAGATCTGACTTCGCATTTGAGAGCATTTGGTAGTATAGTCTTCTCATCTGTTTGTATTCAGCCTAAAAGCACAAAGAGCATAATATGTACTTTTATTGTCTCCATAATATGATTTTCAATTGCTCATTTCGTGGGTTCTAAATCCTTTCATGTAATGCCCTGTTTTAGGGCATTTGTCCTTTCTAGATTTTGTTGTCAAATTTGTTGCTCAGACCTCACTACTCCTAGTGCACTGATGGAGGCTATTTTTGAAAGAATTAACTAGGGACTCCAATGCGCTATGAAGAGGTTGATATGTGCTTAATATTTTGGCCACATCCCTTCCTATCCTTTCATGCGATTGCAAAATCATTATAACATTTTATTTGTCTCATTCTATACCCATCCTATATTTTCTTACCAATCTAGTTGGTGCATCAGGGTACTTCATTCTCCATCCATATATGTGATGTAATGATATTAAGGAATGTTTCACTTAGGATCCTTTCCCTTTCATTTCTCCTTAAATTCTATTAACGGATATGTTGTCTTATGGAGGATCATTATTCCATTTTATACCATTTTCATGACCTTTTCTGCCACTCTTGTTTCCTCCAAAATAGTTTCCTCGAATTTAACCTCCCCTTGATTTATTCCACCTCCTTTGTCAAAATTTCAATATTTCTCTCGATGAATGTAGTGAAGGAAATTATTTTAGAATCTATTTCCATTTTATTAATTGTAGTATCTAGCACAATACCTAGTTCAATGGTGACCAAGGTAGGATTAGCGGGTTCTCTCACTAAGCACTTCTTTCTTTCCTAGGTAATTTTGCAAATTGCTCAATCAAATCTAAAGCAGGATAAATCTATCACTTGATCCTTTTCTTCTTTAGTGATGCCTAATTCTCCTAATGGTAAATTTCCACCTCCTATACTCCAAAGAAACATTTGGAGGTTTTTTCATATAATTTTTTCTCCTCAAATAGTTTGAGCACCCTGTCAACATGTTGGACAGGATCCTTCTAAGACTTGTTGTAGATTAGTATATCATCAAAAAATTACTAACACAAATTTTCTAAGGAAGTGTTTAAAAATGGATTTCATTAAACCTTGAAATGTGGAAGGTTCATTAATAAGGCTAAAAGGCATGACCAAAAATTCATAATGACCCTCATGAGTTCTGAATTTTGTTCTCAGAATGTCTTCAGCGTTCATTTTAATTTGATGATAACCTAAATGAAGATCTAGCTTGGTGAAGTAAATTGATCCATGTAATTCATCCAATAATTCATCAATGACGGGAATGGGAAATTTATCTTTAACAGTGGGATTGTTGAGCTCCCTATAATCTGGACACATACGCCATGATCCATCCTTCTTGTGCACCAATACTACTGGTGCAGAGAAAGAATTTTGACTAGGTTGAATTATACCAGCCTCTAGCATTTCTGCAACCATACGTTCAATTCCACTATTTTTGGCATAGCAATATCTATAAGGTTTGATGTTTAGAGGAACACTTCCTAGAATCAAGCAAGTAGCATGATCATGATCACAAATATGTGGGAGGACTTTGGGGGTCTCAAATACCTTAGAATGATTGTCCAAGACTTTTTGGAGATCTAGATAAATAGATAATTTCGATGTTTGAACCTCTAGTGAGCATAATTGTGAAATTATGCCCCATTATTCTTTCTTCAGAAGTTGTTTCATGCCATTATAGTTGATTATCTTTCCTGGTTTCTTGTGATACCCCTTAATTCAACTTCCTTTATTTCCCAAAAAAATATCGAAAAACGTGTTTGAAAAATAAAATATATCATCCCCAAATATTGTAACCATTGGATTCTTAGTACAACATTAACACCACCCATTGGAATGGAAAGCAGTGGACTATTAAATACATATTACCCCATGGTTAGCTTGATATTATGGAACTTTCTAGAGCAATTTATAGTTCCTCTATTTGAAACCATCATTTGACACTTAGGTGCTGGATATAGGAAGCAATTCAATTCCTTGAATATCTTACAATGAATAAAATTATGGGTACTACGTGAATCAACCAACACTATTACCTTTTTCTTCTTGATATATCCTTCTACCTTGAGAGTTTTAGGATTGGTAATTCCTACCAATCCATTACAAGATACAGTTGGATTAATTTATCATTTTTTGGGGGTTGGTTCCTAGTGTATATCCTCCTCTTTTGATGTTTCTTGTTCCTTTTCTTCCTCCTCTTCACAATCTATGTAGAATAATTTCTTATCAGAACACTTATGACCTTTAGTGTATTTTCTATCACAACTGTAACAAAGCGCTTTTGATCTTTTTCCTCCAATTTTTGTGGCATCAACCTTGTAGGTTGTGGAAGGCTAGGAGTAGCAACATTTCCCATATGTATGGTTGTGATGTATAAGTCCTTGTTTTGCAATAATTTTTCTTTCGACTTTTCTTGCCACCCTGGATTGCCTTCTCCAATGAATCAAGTTCCCAAAGGTGAACCTCATGTTGTATGTTATCCTTTCAAATTCTCTATGAATGCATCAATCCTATGTTCTATAGAATATCAGTTACCTGATATTCAATTTTTGGAAGTCCTCAATGTGCTCCTCATTAAACCCATTTGTTTGAGATTTATCAATTGGCTAAAGAAGGTGTTGCTCTTTGTATCCTATGACTTGTAGAAAAAAAAAATTATAGCAAAAATGCCAAGATGACTTGTTTGAAGAAGAGAAACCCTAGAACCCAAAGCTCTGATACCAAATGTTCTACAACTAGCTCACAAAATAGAAGAAAAGTTAGGACAATGACTTGATAAATAGTCTTTTCTAGGTGGAAACCTCCTTTACATCACATAAATGAACAATTCTTGGATGATTTAAATGATAATACCTCCTTGGTATATATTGGAGTCTAAGGGATCACAATACAATGAGAGCCTACATAACAATAATAATGTAAGGGAACAATAATAACAATAGTGGAATTCTATGGGGCACAACAATAACAACATGGGGGGTACATAGGCACAACAATAACAATATGGGGCTACACTAACACTAACAATAAGAGAAATACACTAGTATTATAGGGACCTAACGTGACATCCATAGGAGCTAGTATACTCTCTATATCCTTTTGGGCTAAGTCCTTGAGCCTAGCTTCTTCTAATTGTTTCTCTGCCAATTATTTTTCCATCCTTTCTTCCTATAGCTTCTTAGTGTCTTCTTCTTGTTTATGCTTTTCATATTATTCTTGGCTTATTTTTTCTTCCTCTAACTATTTCTTTCTCTTTGTAGCTTCATGCTTTCAAATTTTCCCCTCTTCTTGTTGTTTCTTAGCCTCTTATTCAATCTTATGCTTCTTTAACTTTTCCTTCCTTGCTACTTCCTTTTCTCCTTCCATTTTTAGGAAACCTTATTTTCTTGAATGTCTATGATTTGTTGGGAGTCTTCACCTTCAAATTTGGTGTCACTCGTTGGTTTAGAAGTGCTCAGTCCTTTACTTGCTTCCACAACTTGAGCAACGTTTTAAAAGCTTTTAATATTTTATTTTTCATCTTCAATAGTTTGGCTGTATGACTATTGTTAATATGGAAAAATAATGCACACAATTGTACAGGTCAGGTTACACCCAGAGTAAAAAGAAGCATGTACAAGGTGTCGCATTTTATGTTGGAAACATCGTAACTATAAAAAATCAAAAGGTTCTCTACGTTCCTTTTTTGGAAAAAATAAACCTCACAAGCATGCCAAAGGAAATTTTTACCATACCCTCGTGGACCCTCACAGATTTTCCTTCAATAATCATGAGGGTTCTACTAAACGACATGTCAGTGTCTTGCAAGACCACATTACATGAATGGGGTTGATTCTCTCTAACAAGTACCAAATCAAATACCTAGTTTCGAGCTACTTCAATTTGAATTGGAAGAAATGCATCCCCTAAGGAATCATCTCGTCCTTCCCTAAGTATATTTCTCATTAATGAACCAAGGAGGGAAGGAGATGATTCAAATTCTATTAAATTCAAGGGACTGGAGAGCTAAACAACACAGAAGTTTATGCATTAATATGATCTCAAAATTTCCCCAAGAAATCATGCATTCCATTGCAAAGGAAGAATTCCATTAGTTTGAGAGTTTTTCCACACTTCATTGAGAGAGAGAGAGAGAGGGTCTGCAAGAAGATTTGAGAAGGAAATCCTTGTTGAGATCCAAAGGGAACCGTTGCTCTTATTTTTTCTCTGCAAGTGTCTTCAACATTTAATGTATCTCTAAAACCAACAACTAATATAGAGGAATTTTTCCACATACTCTTTGTCTAGTTTGTTTCTCATTGTTCTTTGTTTTTCTTCCATTGTTTAGTGTAGTTTCTATGCATAGTTTTCCACTAATTACAGTTCATTTTTTGGCTTGTGTTTAGCTACTCATATCAATATTTTTTTTGTAGGAAGCAGCTAGCTACAAAGAAAAAGGAATTGGGACACCCTTTCCTCAAACTCCAATACACAAAATTGGCGACCATATTGTTGTTTTCTGATTTTGTTGGTTTTTTGTTGGATTTTTATCTCAGTTTTACGGTATAGTTATTTAGTTGACAAGTCTATGTAGGTTTGTAGGTCATCTTCTGGCTTGTTTGCGGCCTACTTTAGCCATGTTTTTATTTTTCAGGCCACCCTTGTGGCTATCGAAGAAACAATCACGATTATATTCACAACTATGTATACTATAACCCATGACTATGCAAACAACACACATTTTCCTTGTAATTTCATTTTTCTTATGTGACAAGAAGTCTTTAGTGAACTGCTTTCACTCCTACAAATTTGTGGCACACTCGATAGGCTTTTTTTTTCCTACTATCTATTATAGTGAATATTTATGTTAATCCTTTTTGCTTTAAAATTTGTAAGTTGGGACTAGGAGTAGTGTGACCAAGAAAAAGAGTAGGCTCTCCCCCCCTTTCACCATTTGGAAAACATGTGGGGGATCTAAAATGTTACTAAAGCACTACCTACCATCTCCCTATTAATTCAAAATTCACACTTAGCTTAACTTGGAATGAGTAAACACCCCTTATATGCACATCTTCTTTTGTTTTGCAATCAATTATATTGAGAACAAGAGTTATGTTACTAAAGAAAGAGAGTATGCATTCCCCTTGCACCATTTGGAAAACTTGTGGGGAATTTGAAACATTTCTTAAAACTCTACATATCCATCTCCCTATATGCTAACATAGTTTAATAGGAAAGAGTAAGTGTCTCGTTATATTCATATCTTTTCTTTTCTACAAAGAACAACATCACATAGTCTACATAGGGGGATCTGTAATGGATCAACCAATATACATTGTTGCAAGAACAACGTGTATGTTCACCATTTACACCTTGCACACACATCACACACACACTAATTTCATCTAAAATTTGTGCAAAGAGTATACCATTAGAAATTTTCAATCAGTTTATTTGAATCTCATTTAGCACACCCAATGCAAAGTAAAACCCCTTAAAAGAAACCTTAACTTGAACTCGCTTAATTTCCCCACAGGGGACACAAAAGAATCTATAATTTAGGTTAGTACCACAGGGGCAGACATCCCAATAATCCATCATGGTTTTTTACATTGAAACATAGAAGTTGTCTTTTTAGGGAGCTTAAAATCCTACACAACCTAGTTTCAAAATCTAATGATGAGAAGAAACCCATGATGGGGGTAAGGCCTATACTATGGACTATCGAGGGCCTCATTGGATTTCTTGATTCTTGGTAGGGGCTTTAGGTCCAAATTTGCTAACCAGACACTAAGATTCTCCCATCCCCACTAGCCGTAGGTAGCTTAGTGGCCAAACCAATGGCATCTTTCCCTATAGGTGGCAGGTGTAGGAGAACTGACACATGGATTCAACTTCGAATGAATGGTAGAAGCATTACTAGTTTCTTCGGTACATGGCCGCAGTACCGCTTGTTATAACCCTCTTCCCATACCTTTGTTGATTTTTTTTCTAGTGGCTTTAGACTCCATTGTCGAAAAATATTTGAAAGGCCCAATTACTGATTGAGTGGAAGGAAGTTAGGTCATTAGGATTTTTCACATGCGAAAACCTATTTCCAAAATTTTTCTATTTTATTGTTTCACACATGAAGATTTTAAAGTAAAAATTAACCCTTTTTTTTCTTTATCTTATGTGTCATGATTTGGTTTCCTAAGCATCCCCCCTCATAGTATTTTTCACATACTTACTAGGGAACCATAAGGGACCCTACGGTTTCCTGCCACTCTTGGCACCTAGAAAGCCTCCCACCCTTACCAAGAGAGTGCTTGTCCTTGCACCATCCCCCACTTGACCATCCACTTCCGTATGATGACATCTTGCCACTTTGTTAGGCTCGTCATCCTTGGTGCTACTCTGTTAGGAACCATTTCCTCTCAATGAACTAATAGCACACCTCCTCAAGGTAACACTAACACAATTCCACAAGGTACCACTACCACATCACAACAAGGTCATATCACAATGGCTAATACCAACCCTCCAACACCATCCCCACCTCCCTAATTGAAGATAGTTCCAATTGTAGCTTCATTAAACCTCCCAGATATTTTTAAACTCACAAATGACCCCATTTCTCATGATCCTCAATGGTTGGCCATGCTGACCAAATTACCATTGAAAATTCCAAAGTTTGAAGGTAAATAAGGGATGACCTATCCAAGAATGTTATGAACTTCCATTGATGGTGTTCATCCAATAACATTATTGAGGACTCAATTAAACTAAAACTATTTCAATGCACCCTCATAAGCCTTGATGAGAAATGTTATGTTAGTGAAGCGACAAGATCACATCGTACCTTTGAGTCTATGGCTACATCTTGTTGGGCTGTGTTATATTCTTTCCATGACTAGCTTACCTAGTTATCCGGGGGGTTAGAGGGGGGGCAGGGCCCCCCCTTCGTTGCGCTAATTGCACAGCGGGGGGGTCGCAAGGGGGCGGCAGCTCCCCCTGTACTAAGGGTTTGAGGGGGGTGGTTAGTCCCCCTCTATGGGGTCTAGGGAAGCACCCCGAGCAAAAAAAAAAATGGACCCTATATTAGGTGGGGCGAACCTACCTATGGTTTTGTGCATGGTTTTCGCACATGTTTTTGGGTGCGATGATTTTCGGTCCATGGTATTGGATGCTTCGGCATGTATATATATGTATTGTAACATTGAAAGGAACATAATGAAAAAATTAATCTGGTAGTCCCGGTTTTGGAATCCAAATGAAAATCTCTATGTATATTTATTTTATGTGTTATGCTCTCGCTATTGTTTATTTTCTGTTTTAGAATTCATATGCAGGTAATTTCTGTATGAGGTTAAAACCTACACATATTTCCTCACATTTTTTTAGCTCCTAGTTTGTCATGATATAAGGTTGGAATTATTAACCCATTTTCGATAGACTGCTTCCACACACATCTTAGACCATGTCTATGAATAGTGTAAGCATCGTAGGCATTGTAAAGTGAATGTTTCCCCTACCCTTATCTTATATTTCTTTATTAAATCATTTTTTCCCATTATTACAAAAGAAGTAGAAACCACCATTCCACAAAAAAAGAGGTTTTCAGCAAGGTTCAATAATTTGTGCTCATTTACACATAGTCAAGGTACCTTTACGATGTTATACATGATGCTCCTCGCCTACAATATTTCACTCAAGACAAACCTGAGGCATTTAACGTCTTCGATGGGTTTATTTGGAACCTTACCCAAACTCAACCTGGGAACCCTGTCCCATATCCTGGGAATCTTTATTTTCCACATCTATCATTCTTTTATTTTACTAGTACATCCATAGTACTAGTGTCGGCTCACTAAGATGTCTTTCGACAGGCAATCTCAATCCCTACATTAGTTGTCAACTCGAGGTAAGCCTATTTATCTCAAGAGTGTCAGCACAGTATAATCAATGAATCTAGAGGTTATCTATTGATGAATTGTTGCAATCACTAATGACTAATTCTTCAATTCACGTCACATAATTCTGGAAAGAACTAACTATGGAAGAAATACTCTTAACACACTCTGCAATTCTATGCAACTTGCTCTGAAATCAACTGAAACTGAATGCAAATAAGAATCACACTTGGGAATGTTCAAATAGACTTAAGGCTAACTCACTCAATCAAGGAAAGAAACTATAACTATTGAA
This sequence comes from Pinus taeda, assembly GCA_000404065.3. Classification (NCBI taxonomy): domain Eukaryota; kingdom Viridiplantae; phylum Streptophyta; class Pinopsida; order Pinales; family Pinaceae; genus Pinus; species Pinus taeda. The sequence goes on along the minus strand of APFE031645673.1, from coordinate 200,257 downwards.
TAGCATTGTTAATCTATAGCAATTCAAATTAACCAACAATCTCAATTGAACAGCAAACAGTAATTGAACGGAAATCGGTAATTGAACAATAAACAGTAATTGAACAGCAAATGGTAATTGAACAGCAAGAACGCATACAACAATAAAGGATTTATAAATAGCAAATGATCTATATGGAAACCTGTGGAATTTAATTAGAATTATCTCTAGGATCTCTGATAACATCACTCGAAATGAACAGCAATCTACTATTAGCACTAATTCACTCGTTCCAATCAAAGCATTACCTAATTATGTCACACAGCTTCACTCGAAATCTAATTGAACAGCAATATGAATCAATATCACAGATCTTTATGATAAATGGAATAACCAATGAATGAACATTAATCAAACAACAAAGACTAAATAGAAAGATTATAACACAAGGAAGCAGTAGAACTTCTCGTGACCAGGCCCAAAGTCGCCAAAAGACTCCGCTTAATAAGAACTCAGAATAGAAATATGTATCAAACTCAACCTTCTTTCATTAATGCTAGAAATATCTTACAGCATCACTGAGATAACAGTGTTATATGTTTTCAAAAAGAATAATTACATATTATCAAATTTTTCCCTCTCTCTAATTGCCTATCGGCCCTATATATAACATAAAAGAGTAACTAGATAAAATCGAATCCTGAGGATTTCACAATACATAATGTGGTAAAATAGCATTGTTCAGGTTGATCTCCCGCTGCCTTGTCTGCCAAAGACGTTGTAGTTTCCCTTTTATGGCCTCATGCTACTCTATCAACTTAACGGTTTTTGCCCAATCCACATCTTCTGCACACAAACATAGCAAAAAATCAGTTTCTTGTGCTATATTTGCCTATTTTGTCACCAAATGTTTTCATCCAACTTTAGCCGATATTTTCCTTATTTTAATCTATAAATAGAGATAATCGTATAAGGATGAATGTTAAATAAAGCAACTTACGAAGAAAAATCATACCTTTTTCCTAACCCAACATACTCCCCAGCTTACCTTGTTTCATGTCCACATGCAAGTGAGTATTTTAAATGCAACTAAGTTAGGAAATAAGCAGGATATACCTCCTTCTTGTAACTCCTGAAACCATTTTTCTGCTTAAGGACAGTGAAAGCCTAGGTTACCTCTTGATCCTTCAAGTTATAATCATTCTGGTATTGATCGGGAGGATTCCATATGATTGGAGATCTGTAATGACATCCTATCCAATCGGGCCCCATCGTTAAAATCATATTACTGTATTTATAGAAACGAGAGGAGACAACTTTGAAGTTCTGATATCCAAATGGCTCTCAGTTCCTCACATTGTTGATGAAGACTTCTCGCCTATATCTTGATGCAGACAGGCTTCTTCCTTAATGTCCTCGAAATATTCCTTTCCAGCCTGAATGATATCGGTATGGAGTGGCCCCAATTTGCTTACAACACCAGCTCGCTTCATAAACTATGTATGCCTGACAAATAGGAGTAATGGTTGTGTAGGCTCCCCTCTGACCTATAGGTCAATGTCGTACTCACATTTTCTAAGAGTATTGTGAGCCTTAGCCCACTTGAGTTGGTTGGTAGCAAATGTGAGGAATGCCTGAAATTGGACATCTCCTATAAAAGGGCTAGGGTGTCTGTCCCTGTCATCTTCTAAAAAGAAATTATGCATATAAAGATCGAAAAGGAGGCGTTGAACCTTCTCATCGTGCTCTCTAAAGAATTTGATAAAGTCTGGGGTGGTTTTGATCTCTATCGGTTTGCCAGCCTTAGCGGCTTTGACTTTTAGCAGGAGGTATCTTTCCATGAGGAATAAGACATAATTTGTAGTAGGGGCTCAGCATGATAGAGTGTCTGAATAAAGAGACCATACGGTCTCCATTTTCTCTCTAGCCTTTTGTAATTTACCCTTTAACCTTTCAAACTTCTTTTCCTCAGCCTTATACTGAGCAAAGGTATCATCTTCAGTCACAGTAAGTGCTTCAAACTTCTTCCTCAACCCTTGATGTTTATGCAGGGGGACCACCTTTTTTTTGTGTTGAGCCAGTTCCTGTTGAACCGTCAATATCTCATTTTTGTAACCTTCTGATGATGGCCTCTCTTACCAAGGGAGTGTAAGCGGGTTTCTCATCTATTTGGGCTTATCCATCCTGGGTCTCCGTAGGATTAGTCTGCACAGCAGCTTCAGCTACCTCTTGAATTAAGCAATCAATTCGAATGTCTTCTTCAGCATCTGTTTGGACAACAATATCCACAGTGGGATGGTCCATTTGGGTTTCTTGCGAAACGACACAGGGGTCCTCAATTTGCATTTCAATATCTTCTACCATACATGGCTCAATCTGAGTTTCTTTTGGATAGACCACAAGAAATTATGTTTGAGTCTCAGCATCCTTTCTAGAAGATTGTTCAGTCTGTGTCCCTACGGTTTCCATTTCCACTTTCAATTTCCTGGTTCTGGTTTCCTCTTTTAACCAATGTTTTAGCTGCTTGATTACTTGCCTCTATCTTCTATACTTCTTGAGCATCTTTCTAAGCCTATCTCATGGGAATTCTTTACTCTAGGACCTCCATCTGATGGTTGATTTGCTACGTTATCCTCTGGTTCCTGTACAGGTGGTACTATGTCAGCATCAGGGATGGTTCTAATTGGAATTGTGTCTCCTAGTGGAGTTTCACCTTTTAGCTCATCATTATCATGTATTTATTTTTCAGGAGAACCCAATGCAATGGTGTCTCCTAAACAATTATCGTTCTCCAGGTCCTCTCCTGGGTAGGCCTCGTCCTCAGGGGACTTAGAAAAAGGAGTATTACCTGGTTGATTGGCATCTCCCAAGGTTTCATCTTCAGGGTTTCCTTCAGCTGGGGGGTCCACTAGACCGGTGCCTACTATCTGAGTTTCTTCTCTGATGGCTTCACCTTCATGTACCTCGACTTCGAGGGGTGTTTCCATAGAAGGAATTGATTCCCTCTGTTCCTCCATGGCATCAGTGAATGGCGGGGTTTGCTCACGACCAGGGCTGTCAGCAGGGGCAGACCGGTTGGGGGTACAATTCTGCTCTTCAATGCTCCCTGGCTATTCTCTATCCTCTACAAACATTCACATGTTTTCCAATACCATGGATACTTCCTCCTCACAGTCTTGCAAAGGGGGATTTTGCGGACTAGGAGGTGGCGTGTGGGATGATTTGGCCTCATCTTCTTGAATTGGGATGCGTCAATAGGCTTTCACTCGCACAGAGTGCCTGTGCTTTGTTAGTTTCAAGGGCATAGAGGAATTATTTCTCTTTAGTGTTCTTCTCGGGGCTGGGGTTCTTGGCCCTTGTTGCTCTGTTACCACATTTTCCGAGGGTGGACCCAAAGTAGGATTTATGATACTGTCCCATGTTAATTGTTGCTCGACCAATCTATTTGTGATAATTAATTTAATCAACCCATGATGGTTGACTACACTATGTGGGTCTTTAGCTGTCCTAACTTGTCGGGCGACATCATGTAATAGGGAATTTAGATAAAACGGCAAATTAACTGAAATTATTTGTTTTAAAATGGCTATAAGTTTCATTTGTCAGTGCTTTACCACATCGTGTCGACCGTCACAGGTAATGTATCCTTGGATGATGACTGCCAATTCTTGCCACGGCTACTGTAACGTTGAAGGATGAATTCCTTTCCTTGTTCGTACCAGCCGCTCGCCCGGATCTTAGAATACTTCAATTGCACTGTAGAAAAGGGCATGTTTATCTATCCATTTCACCACCTCTACCGAAAGTCTAGTGGCTTCGGCTAGGACCGCTTCATAAACCGATATACTTCTACCTTTTACCACTGTGCTACCGTTTTGCAAATTCTGCAGAAATTCCAGAATTAGCTCCTCATGAAATCCCTACACTCTGTTTAAATACTGCAGCCAGCCAGCGCGTTCAAGGATTGTGTGAGATTGATTCGATACCATCAGCACTAGAGATTCACTCCGGATAGCTCTTCCACTCATCGCTGCTGCACCTGTGGTTGGTTCACCTGTATGCAATTTTGTTTTACTTCTATAATTCAGAACAACAGTGGAGTATGTTACAGCAATTAACAGAGAAATGACGTTGTTTGGAAGATTATTATCATATTTAGTTAAGTCATTTGTCCTATTAGCCATACTTAACACAGTATTGTAAGTTCGCATGCCCGCCATAATGGTTGTCATTCTTCGTCCAATCGAAAATTCCTGCTAATTATTACACATTCATACTCATCATGTGGTTCGTACTCTAGAGTTAATCTGAATGATTGTCACACAGTTATCCATAGTTGTGACATGTGTCGTGCATATGCAGGTCACCCCCCCTCTAACGAGAAAAGGGCATCCACATCCTTTCAGCACGCGAAAATCAAGCAAATACATTGATACTAAATAAATGCCAGAAACCAATCTCAAAAAACACAGCACACAAATCGGTAAATAAATTAAAGCAATTATCGTCGTTGGATGTGAATTGGCCGAATCAAATAAAAAAAAACAATTTTAATTCATTATGTCAAAGATATTGACCATGAGCGATATTAATCACATCAACATAATCGGCTGTATGTGTTTAATGGCTGTCATTTAATGATTGGACATATGAAATATAATGAATATAGATATAAGTCACCATGCTATTCGGCTTGTAAGAGTGTTGCTCAAATGGAAATTCTCTTTAGAAACAAATCATAGGTGATAAGAGCTAAAGGACATATGTCAATATAAGGTGATACTCCAATAGCGCAAGCAGAACCGCTACTGCCAGTAGGCATTCATAGCCTCGACAGGGTTGCTTTTTAACCCCCCCAAATGAGCCAGAGTCCTCCTTACAGTTAATTCTTCTTTTCTTGTCATTAAGAGACCACTATGTTGGCATGGTGACCAGATAACCATAGTGCTATTGACCAGGGTGTAACAAAGTGATCAGGTTGGCTCGCGATGAGACCCCCTGTTCTTATGACATTTTTAATTATCAAGAAGGTCATTACCTTGGTTTGGTGGCCAAATTGGAATGTCACCTGTTACATCCTTATGATCATGGTAGGTTGGCTCAAAATGAGACCCCCTATCCTCTTTAAGACAATGTTTTGAGCATTTTCATATTTCACGATTTCCATTTTTCTTTTGCAATTCTTAATATAAAAAGAGGGAGGCTCATTTGCTCCTTAAGAGTCAGGGATGGTGTAAGAAGTAAAAAGATGCCAATGAAATTTTTATACTCTTATCCCCTTATCATCATATCAATAATTTTTATCCATTTGGAAGTATAAGCATAAGCCAGCATGGATTAAGAATAATGAATCATTTTATGATGTGTCCAAAAGAAAAGATGTTCAGGAAGTCATTCTAAAGATACACCGTATTAGCTTATGAATAAAGATAACCATCAAAACGCTTTAGAAGTCATAATGATATTATTATTACTATTTTTCCTTAGAGGACCCACAAATCAATTCAAATGGTGTTTATTTGCAATACAAAGTAAAAAGAGAAAATGGCATAATGATCAAAAAAATGAGAAAAATTCACAAATTATCCTATTAAAAGGTGTTGTTCAATCGATTGAACAGAAATTGTTCAATCGTTTGAATGGCGAAATCAAATAGAAAATGAGAAGTGTTGTTCAATCGATTGAACTGCAATCGTTCAATCATTTGCATAGTGAAATCAAGAGAAACAAAAAATGTTGTTCAATCAATTGAATGGAAGTCGTTCAATTGTTTGGATAGTGAAATCAACAAAAACAAGAAGTGTTGTTCAATCAATTAAATGGCAGGCGTTCAATTTTTTGAACAGCAAAATTAAAAAGAAACAAAATGTGTTTTTCAAGCAATTGAACGGCAATCATTCAATTGTTTGAACAACGAAATCAAATAAAAACGAAATGTGTTGTTGAATCAATTGAACGGCAGCCATTCAATTGTTTGAAAAACGAAATCAAATAAAAACAAATTGTGATGTTCAATCAATTGAACGGCAAACGTTCAATTGTTTGAACAACGAAATGAAATGAAAACAAATTTTGTTGTTCGATCAATTGAACGGAAGTCGTTCAATTGTTTGAACAGCGAAATCAAATAAAAACAAATTGTGATGTTGATTCAATTGAACAGCAGACGTTCAATTGTTTGAACAGTGAAATCAAATAAAAACAAATTGTGTTGTTCAATCAATTGAACGACAGTTGTTCAATTGTTTGAACAGCGAAATCAAATAATGAAATGTGTTGTTCAATCAATTGAACGACAGTCATTCAACTATTTGAACAGCAAAAACAAAAAGAAAAGGAAAATGTGTTGTTCAATCAATCGAACGACAGTCGTTCAATTGTTTGAACAGCGAAATCAAATAAAAACAAATTTTGATGTTCAATCAATTGAACGATAGACATTCAATCATTTGCATAGCGAAAACAAAAAGAAAATGAAAATATGTTGTTCAATCAATTGAATGGAAGTCATTCAATTGTTTGAACAGTGAAATCAAAATAAAAACAAATTGTGTTGTTCAATCAATTGAACAGCAGACATTCAATTGCTTGAATAGAAAAAACAAAAATAAACAACTTTGTTACTCAATAAATTGAACGGTAGGTGTTCAATTGTTTGATCAACAAAAAAAAAACAAAAAGAAATAAAATGTGGTGTTCAATCAATTGAACAGCAGGCGTTCAAATTTTTTTTTTTTCCTTTGGAAAAATCGTAATCTTTCATTATGATTGAAAAATTACATATTGTAGATGCTATCAACATATGCCATATCGATCTTTGCCACTAAGGGCATTCAATTGTTCGAACAGCGAAAAAAACAAAAAAGAAACAAAATGTGTTGTTCAATCAATTGAACAGCAGGCATTCAATTGTTTGAACAACGAAAAACAAAAAGAAACAAAATGTGTTGTTCAAGCAATTGAATGGTAGGCATTCAATTGTTTGAACAACGAAAAACAAAAAGAAGAAAAAAACTTCCAAACTTTGTGACACTTCCCTAAAAAAAATCATATTTACATAGTAATGCCTAATCTCAATTAAAAAGGATATGTACATTATTTACAATTTCTAAAGCAATTTCAATCTTTTGAAGGAAAAGTTGTTGGGTCCTCATTCCTTGCAGCTAGAATTTGCATGGAGGGGTCCTCGCGTACCTGCTCGCAGAAAGACTCTTTGGTAAGTGTTTGATGATAGAGGCACACTCGGTGCCCATTTACCTTAAAAGAATGGTCGGATCCGTCGATGGTAGTCAAGGTGAGAGTACCATTATTATTCACTTCTTGAATCTCGTAAGGGCCGAGCCATCTTGTTTGCAACTTGCCCAGGAAATCCTGGAATCTGGAATCATACATGAGTTCCCAATCCCCTTTTTGAAACATTTTCTTCTTGATAAAGTTGTCGTGCCATTTTTCCCTTTGCTGCTGAATTATTGCAGTCTGTTGCAAAGCAAGCAGTCGAGCCTCATCTAGTTCATTGATCTACTGAAGTCACTTGGTTTGGCTTTTGTTAAATCCAACCCCACTTCCTAGGCCGTTCTTAGAGTCTTTATTTCGAATTCGATCGATTAGAAAAATTGGTTCTTTACCGAACACAAGCTGGTAAGGAGAGTATCCAGTAGTATTCCTCCAAGTCATACGATAGGCCCACAAGCCCTCTGGCAGTCTAGCAGCCCAATCTCACCAATGTGTTGAGACTGTCTTGGTCAAAATCGCTTCTATAACCTTATTGGTGCTTTCGACCTACCCGTTCGCCTGCGGGTGATACAGAGAAGTGATCTTGTGCGTAATATGATGGTTTCTGAGAGTGGCAGTAATCTTGTGCCTTGTTAATTGCTTTCCCCCATCTGTGATCACTTCTCGCAGTAATCCATACCGCACAAATAGCCCAAAAAGGAAGTTAATCACAACTTCCTTTGTGGCTCTTGGTAAATCTATTGTTTCCACCCATTTTGTCACATAATCTGTGGCTATCAGTATGTAGGCCTTCTGATTGGATTGCGGATGGAATGGACCCACGAAGTCCAATGCCCAATGCTCAAATGGCTCTCTGACTAATTGGGGCTACAGAGGCATTTCATCAGATTGGCAAGGTTGACCCATCCTTTGGCAGTTAACACAGGCTTGGGCATATTTCTTAGCATCCTTAAAAATAGTGGGCCAATAATAACCCATCTGTAATACCTTATGTCCTATCCTTGGATGTACGAAATGTCCTCTGTAGGGCTTGTCATGGCAAGCCTTTAGAATGTCATAAATCTCATCCTCGTGGATACATCTTTGTATACACATATCGGCCCCTCTATGAAAAGTATATCTGCCTATCCAAGAGAACCGGGCACTGCGCTAAACAATCAATTTTCTTTCTCTTGTCGTCAAATGTTTAGGTAGCTTCCCTACTGCCAGACAATTTGCAACATCTGTGTACCATGGTGTCTTGACTACCACAGCAAATAGATGTTCATCCAGAAATTGGTCATCTACCACCAGTGGATCATTCACCTTCGGGATTTGAGATAGAAAATCGGCAACTGGGTTTTCCTTCCCTGGACGATCTTTAATAGTAATGTCAAACTCCTGCAAAAGCAATAGCCACCATGTTACTTGACTATTTTTGATAGGTTTCTTAGCTAGATACCAAATGGCAGAGTGATTAGTGTACATAAATACTTGGTAGTCGGTTATATAGTGTCTAAATTTGTTTATTGCATAAATAACAACTAATAATTCTTTTTTTGTCACTGTACAACTAAATTCTGCAAAAGTGAGATTTTTACTAATATAATATATAGCATAAGGTTTCTTGTCCTCCTCCTCTTGTACTTCCTCGCGAACACCTAATACACAAACGAATAATTTCATCATAATCTTCTTGAGAAATATCTCCTTTTCCCATTAAGTTTAGAGTTTCTACCCATTCCTCTTTCATTCCTTTAATTAAGATAGCTCTTAGGACTTCTTTGGTAGGGAAGTGTGTGGACACCTCTACAAATTATAATTAAATCGTTCTACATATTCTTCCAGTGTTTCTTTATCTTTTGTAGTCATCTTAAAAATATCATCTTTCAGTTCCCTAGTTTTACAAAAGTCCTCGTATCTTTTGAGGAAGGAAGTTTTCATCTCATCCTAAGAATTAATAGCTTGCCCACCTAGACCCATAAACCATCTTAAGGCTGCTTCTTTCAGAGTGGAAGGGAATATTTTTAGCTTTTGGGTGTCGGTGGTATAATCATACCCTCTACAGAGGACATCAAACTCAAATAGGAAAGCATCAGGATCCTTTGTGATCAGCCCATGGAAAGTTGGGATGCTCTGTAGAGGAATAGCCTTCATGGGGGTATTGGCCACTTGGTCGACTATGGGTTACTCTAATGTCGAGGTTTGACCTTGAGGTGGTTGATCTGCCATTTGGTCAAATATGTGCCAATAATATTCAGGGACTTCAAGGGGTGCTTCTTGAGTAAGTGGAGAGTTAGCAACCTGAGTTGGCTTTACAGCACTACCTAGGTCTGGGATCTCAGGAGATCCTTGTTCAGACAGTTGTGATTCTGCCTTAGAAGCCCCTCTAGTTTCTCCTTTTCTTTCTCTTAAGTTACAATATTTTCCCTCTTGTAGAAGATCAAAATGTAAACTTATTGTAGCTTGAAGCCTTTGTTCTGATCCTCCTACTTAGCTTTGAATCTCAGCGTAAGTTGTAGATGGTGAGTCTACTACTTGAGGGATAACAGTATAACTTTTTCCAGGTATAGCCTGGAATCCTACTGACGCTTGAGACTCTACTCTTCTTATAATTTCATCTATAAATGTCGTTCTCCCAAGGTTCACCGATCCTTTGGGTTTTGTGGGTTTTGGTGGAGGATTCTGCTCTTTTTCTATTTTTCTATTCCTAATCATTCATAAAAACAAATTCCTATTTAACCTCTAAGATTTTGTTGAAAAGTGGGCTAGTAAGAAAGCACTTTACTTGTTAGTTACGTAGGTTCTTACCTTCCATTTTTAAAACCCAATTCTTTCACAGCAAAAATAAAAACAATCACTTGAAACACTCTCCTCGGCAACAGTGCCAAAATGCCAGCTCACTAAGATGCCTTTTTACAGGCAATCTCAATCCCTACATTAGTTGTCAACCCGAGGTAAGTCTTTTTATCTCAAGAGTGTCAGCGCAGTATATGCAGTAAGTCTAGAGATTATCTAATGATGAATCATTGCAATCACTATTGACTAATTCTTCAATTCACTTCACACAATTCTGGAAAGAACTAAATATGGAAGAAATACTCTTAACATACTCTGCAATTCTATGCAACTTGTTCCGAAATTGAAACTAAATGCAAATAAGAATCACACTTGGGAATGTTCAAATAGACTTAAGGCTAACTCACTCAATCAAGGAAAGAAACTATAACTTTTGAACGTCATTGTTAATCTATATCAATCCAAATTAACCAACAATCTCAATTGAACAACAAATAGTAATTGAACGTAAGCGGTAATTGAACAACAAACAATAATTGAACAGTAAACAGTAATTGAACAGCAAATGGTAATTGAACAGCGAGAAAGCGTACAACAATAAAGGATTTCTAAATATGAAATGATCTATATGGCAACCTGTGGAATTTAATTAGAATTATCTCTAAGATCTCTGATAACATCACTCGAAATGAACAACAATCTACTATTAGCACTAGTTCACTCGTTCCAATCAAAGCATTGCCTAATTATGTCACACGGCTTCACTTAGAATCTAATTGAACAACAATATGAATCAATATCACAAATCTTTATGATAAATGGAATAACCAATGACTGAACTTTAATCAAATAGAAAAGACTAAATAGAAAGATTATAACACAAGGAAGCAATAGAACTTCTCGTGACTAGGCCCAGAGTTGCCAGAAGCCTCCGCTTAATAAGAACTCAAAATAGAAATATGTATCAAACACAACCTTCTTTCATTAATGCAAGAAACATCTTACAGCGTCACTAAGGTAACAGTGTTATATGTTTTCAAAAAAAGTAATTACAGATTTTCAAAGTCTGCCCTCTCTCTAATTGCCTATTGGCCCTATAACATAAAAGAGTAACTAGATAAAAGTGAATCCTCAAGATCAAGGGATCCTGAGGATTTCGCGATACATAATCTAATCATGTGATAAAATAGCATTGTTCATGCTGATCTCCCACTGCCTTGTCTGCCAAAGACCCTGTAGTTTCCCTTTTATGGCCTCATGCTTCTCTGTCAGCTGAACGGATTTTGCCCAGTATGCATCTTCTGAACACAAAAATAGCAAAAAATCAGTTTCTTGTGCTAGATTTGCCTATTTTGTCACCAAATGCTTTCATCCAACTTTAGCCAATATTTTCCTTATTTTAATCTATAAATAGAGATAATCGTATAAGGATGAATGTTAAATAAAGCAATTTATGAAGAGAAAACATACCTTTTTCCTGACCCAACAACCAGCACCATCTAATGTTGGATATTATAATAACAAACCCACACCTACTCTTAACCCTCCTGTGCAAATAAATCAGTACCCAATACATACATCAAAAGACACATTGACCTCCCAATCGTCCTATGTGAATCTTTCCCAAGGGAATCTGTATTTTATTTTCCCATAACCACCACATAATAACATTGCATCTCAATAAAATGCAGGGGTCAATTTTTTCGAACCTTCCATTCCTTAACAAAAACAGTCATTTGAGAAAATCATTACTGAAAATCCACCCAATCAAATAAGAAGCAAGGAAAGAATAACCTGAAATGGAACCAGGGGAAAAGAGGAAATCAACAGTAATAACAATTGAATGTGTAAACTAGGGGCATTCCCCCAAATTGGAACCCAAATCCAAACCAAGGTACCAATCATCCATAGAAACCAAACAAGAATGTTAGTCTTCAGACTAATCATGCTTATGCAATTTGCGGAGAATATGGGCACTGTAAATGCAATTGTCCTCAACTTCTAGAATAGAAACGCATGAGAGGAGCTAGGGGGAAAGGCAGTGCTAACCAACAATGTGTTAGCCACTGTTGGGTCCTTCATTTTTGGTAAGTTTTGATCAATTTTGGTTGGAAAAGGTTGCAAAAAATATTAGCAGATGCAGAAAACTAAATGGTAAACCAAGCTAGAAAGAGGGACTGAAAAGAAGGAAGCAAAAATCATAAAGAGGAAACAGTTATCTTGGGACTTGTTGAAGCCATGAAAGAAGGATCTACATGTTGGTTTTTGAAAATATCAAGACGATATGGACCAAAGCACCTAGATTTTGTCAAAGTGGACTAAATCAAGCAAGTAGGATCAAAGTGATCAAAGTAGACCAAATCAAGCGAGCATGGATTAGAGAGGAGAATTAAATATATAAAAGTCTAGAGGAAATTAACTGAAAGAGAGAGCGATCAAGCTGATGTCGAGACGCTGCCAGAGTGAAGACTTAAATATTATGTTGTGCTTGATTGTAATCTAATTTGATATTTTGTAGTCTCATATTCTCTGAAAGATCCTGAATATCTCTATAGATTTTTAATGTATTGGTCCTCTTGTATAATATAAAGGAAGTGTTTTGGGAATTGATTTTGTGTCTATGTGTGTGAATTGATTATGATTTAGTTGGCCTCTTTAAAAATTTTACTATGTTGTTTCGATGCATTGTATGTTATTTTTTTTTTAAACGCATCATAATTAAATATATGGAGATATTTGAATCACTGTGTGCTTGCTATGTAATTATTTTAATAATGAACCACTTCTTTACTAGTATATCATTGATGCTATCTATCAATCCCCTTTATCCTTGAATGTCTCAGCACGCCTCGGGTGAGATGTTTCTCCCTTCTACAGGAATTAAGTGTTAGCATTGTGCTAGACTACAACTAAGTCTTTTATTGTCAACCAATGGTTAAACCATGGGTATTCCAAGTAAATTTCATGCCAACAACCACACAACATGAGACCATCCCTCCACCATACCTAAATCAAGCAGGGAGAAATTTTAATGACACCACAAGTCACAACATTTATATGCAGGTTGTCGATGCGTTACTCCAAACACACAACCGTGATTACGAAACCCCTCTAGAACCTAACCCTTCGGCATCTGAAACAATACCCACCACTATAACTATGTCATCTTTGAGAATCCTACGACCACCCATTAAACCTATTTCCAATATGGTTAAAGGATAATTGTGACAAAATGCACATAATTCAAAGGTGGCATATAGTTATAGCATTATAGACAACCATGCACAATCTCCATTGGCCTTGTCTTCTTTGGAGATTCTTCAAACCTGTCTAGCTCAATGGAAATCCTTACTTTCTACATTGGGAGCTATTGATCCTTCAAATTCATGATTAATCACCTTGGACGTAGACAAATCAAAACCATAATTACCATCAATAATCACATTTCAAATACCAATGACTATCCAAAATGTCACCATTCATCAATGCATCATTGATGAGGGAGCATCAGCCTACATCATGTCAAAGTTAGTTTATCAAAAATCAGGTTCCCTCAAACACACTACTTCCTCCATCACATAGAGGGCATATGATGGCCACCCCTCATTGCTTGTTAGGCTCTTTCTCCTAGTTGAACTCACCGGAAAGATAGTTCTCATTGATATCGAAATCCTTGATGCCCCTCTCAATTAAAATATCTTGTTTGGATGAAGTTACATGCATGCCATGAAGGTAGTGGCCTCATCGACTTTTCACATCATGAGCTCCCCACATAATAGAAAAATTATTACCATTTACCAATTGACACACTATGAAATGAGGACCTCCCCCTCACCTAATAGTGTGTTACCCCTTGTCAGGTCCCAAAAAGACTTGGTCCCTTCCTTAAACGAGGTTAGCCCAAGAATATCCAAACACTCTTCTCTCCTTGGCACTTATCCAAGGGACCCTCCTGTGGTAACATCCACTTCTACTGCTCTTGTATGTGTTATTTCCACATCATTTATCACATAGTCTTAGGAAGTTTAACCACTGCAAGAACCCATGAATACAATGGTGACTGATACCTAATTCCTTCCACATGTTATCATTCAAACTCCTTTCCTATAAACCCCACCTGTTTTCATTTCACATTAGGTGATGGCCACACCCACCTTACCTAACATGGCACTAGTTTTACTAGTCTGGTACTTGGCACCCCCTGCCATGTCAGCTATACCAACAACAAGTAATTTTATTCCCACTACCACTATGGATCTAACCCCAACTGCATAAACACCAAAAAATCATATCAATAAAGGACATGAGGAAAGCCAAGAAGGAAGACCCTACTAACACATATTCTCCTAGGGAACCTCTCCCATGCGCCTTATGTGATGTGAAAGGACACCCTACAAATCAATTCCCCTTATTAGAAGAATTGAAATCCCTTCTTTACACCCCCAAGCATTGGTTCCATCCTCTCCAACAAAGGACAAGAAAGCCAACATATCTCGTAAAAAGGGATTGTGTACTAGCCATCCTTGCACCATCTACACATAGTATGGGACGTACACCCATCATTGTCTCAAAATCCATCAATATTGGGATGAATTGAATGCATTACATCACACTACTATGGTTGTAACATAGCTTCCCCCCACCCTAGATGCAAATAATGTACCTCAAACCGTCTACTACGCCTCCTCTAAAAATGACCACATAGTAGCAAACATGTGTGCTCCCTACACTCAAGCCTCTCATTTTGTGTCATCATATATAGAAATGAAGAGGAATAATTTGAACCATAACACGTTGACCCATAAGCCAACTCCTTCATGTGCCCTATGCATTGGGCTAGGACATTTCATCAACCAATGCCTAACCCTGAGAGATTTTTTGCATATTCTTCATGCTTCTTTTCCACCCACATTGTCTGCACACAAAGCAAGCTCATTGTGAAGCTATCACCCATGTAATATTTGTAATTAGTATGCACATCACACATTAAACTTCCCCTACTTCCCTAGGTTTAGGGACGCATAGGTTGCTTCGTGATAGACTAACGTAGAATCACCCATTCTTCTTCCCTTATCCTCTAAGGTATGATTGATATGTTACATCCTAGTAGTTCTACTCGTTTGCACACAATTACCAAGACACTAGCATCATCCCCTTGCATCACTCCTCTACACATACGAGTGATACTCCTACCCCCTAGTGTTGATGACACACACCACCATATTCACTTACTTTCTTCTTTTGTAGGAACAATTATTAATGGTGTCTACTCATCATTCCACCATGTCAAGATTACTTCACCCATTGTGAAGGTTGCACCATCCATGGCCACATGGACCCAACCTATCTATGTATTTTCCTCATCACTTCGTCCTATGGCAACAAGTATGGCATCATACCCCTGCTTGTCAACTAGTACTTCCATCTGCCAACCAATGCATCATCACCTATTGACGCCTCTATCCCCTTTTTTGAGCCTTTTTCATTCGATGATGATATTTTCGAGGCCATGATAGAACTAGTGCCCATGGGATGCCATACATCATCATTCTTTCTTCCTCCTATAAATGCATTAATACCTACCACCACACCCACATACACCATTTTAACAATAAAAAACAAGGATTTTATGCCCACAAGCCATGTTGACTAGTTCAAAAACCCACTCCCTGCTCTAGAGGGGAGCATTTTCATAACGATTGTTTCTCTTGGTACACCAAAACATCTAGAGTAGTGGTAGAGAGGGGCCAACACCCTGGCTCCCCGATCTCTCTCCCCCCACCCCCCCACAACCAGCAGGAGGTTCCCTCGCCTCCTCAAGATCTAGGATCAGGTCACAACATTCATCATAATGGTGGCTTCACTTCAGGGTCCCACCATATCTCTTCTCAAGCCCTTCCTACACTCAATATACTCATCAAGTGCAACTTATTATTTTTCTATTGGTTTTTTAATCTCAATTTTATCAATTATATTTTTCAGAAAATAATTTCACTTGGGGTCTTGGTTTCAAGCTTGTAGGTCACTTTGTACTCAACTTGAAACTAAGCCCTACACCAGTTGATGAAATTATAAGGTATAATTCTTCACTGGCGTGATAGGTTTCCCCTGAAACATTACATATCTTGACAGCATTTCAACTTAGTGAACCATAGGGTCCATCATCTAGACCATGTGTACTGCCACCTTCCACTTGTATCCGGTAATGTCTGTGTTGGTTAATAGCTCTTGTATCCACATGGATTGCATCATTTAGTAGCACCCTTCGCACTATCGACATCCATGGTCATTTTCTTCATAATCCTAGGAATAATTCATTTTCATGACTTTGAAGGTGAGCCTCATTCCCCTCCCTTTATCTAATTTCTTACCACCCCTTTCTTGGGAGCTCACTATGTTCACATTCTCATGAATGCACCACCGTATTCTGCACTTCGCTTCTCACCCCCCACATTGTAGTAGATCATATGCAACAACAACTCTATTTCACACACCTCACATCTCACATCGAGATCAGCTAGTGGGATTCCCCCCCCCCCACTTTGTAGTTACTTTCTTGCACCATCACCATGCTATCACACAGGCCATCGCATCACTCAGGAAACCATCTCATTGTTTGTACATTCCAACCCTTTTTAAATTCTTTTGGAAAGTATACAATTTTTTTTGGGAAAAATAGTCTCACCCATAGTTTTGTGTTCATTATCCAGTGGCAGTCACTAGTCACCCTGGGTTGAAGCTTTCTTCACCCATCATTAAATCCATATCATCATATCACCATATTGCATATATTCTCATTTCTATTAAAAAAAATGATCCCTTATTCCCTTGGATGTCCTCTTGACTTTAGGGGCTTACTACTCAACGTTTTTTTTTTATACCACCACCTACATTTGCGCTCCAACCTTGGGAAGTTTACAATGTTCATTAGACAATATCAACCTTAGCCATTATGCCATTGTCCCACCATATTGTAGAACCTATATCATCTTCCCATGGATTTCCCATAATCATCTCTTTTGGACGATCATCACTTCTTTTATGTCAACCTCAACACTCATTTTCAGGACTAGAAGCAATACCTTGGTTCTTACGCCCAATTATCAGTCAATCTCGAGTGAAACAGTAAGAATCACCATTGCCCATCAATTTCATTGGTCCCCCTGATGTTCGACATCAGCACAATTTTCACATCAATGGTGTGCCATACTTTATGACCATCTATGTTCTCTCATTTAGTCAAAGACCCATGCCTTCAGTTGGTACCTCCTTCAGCGGTGCCTCATAACTTATGCATGGAGGCACCCCATACAGTCTATTTGTTAGAGACACCCATGAGGGAGAAAGTAGTTATCTTCTTTAGCTAACAATACATCAATTACTTCAATTCTGATTTGATTAGATCTTCCTATGTATTTGTATTATCTTTTTCAAATTCATGATCATGAGAATGTGACATGGCCACCTCAAATAGACACATTTTGTACAAATAATTCTTTCAACGTAATGTTCTTTGGGTTATCAATAAGGATTTTCATGATCCTCTCTATAGCAAGACACACTCTCTCATGAAGTCAACAAGACTCATCCATAGGAACAAAAAAATGTGATGTATTTTGGTTATAGGCTTGCTCCTAACCTCATATATTAGGGGAAACTATTAATATGGAAAAATAATACACATAATTGTATAGGTCAAATAGCACTCAAAGTCAAAATCATCATGTACAAGGTGTAGCATTTTATGTTGTTAGAAACATCATAAGTATCAAAAATAAAAAAAAAATGTTCTCTAAGTTCCTTTGGGAAAACTTAGAATTCATGGGCACATCAAAGGCAAGTTGAACCATACCCTTATGGACCCTCATGACTTTTCATTTGATAGCCTTAAGGGTTAGTAAATGACAATTTAGCATCCTACGGGATCACATTACATGAATGGGGTTGATTCTCTCTGACAAGCACCAAATCAAATAGTCGATTTTGAGCCACTTCAATTTGAACTGGGAGATACGTAGCCCCTAATGAATCCTCCTATCCTTCCAAAAGTCCCTTTCTCATTATTGAGCCTAGTTGGGGAGGAGTTGATTCAAATTATATAACTAAAGGGATTAGAGAGCCAAAAAACAAGAGAATTTTATACATTGTCATGTTGTCAAAATTTCCCCAAGTAATAAAGAATTCCATTACAGAGGAAGAATTCCATCAGTTTGAGAGTTTTTCCACACTTCATTGAGAGAGAGAGGTTGCAAGAAGATTGGAGAAGGAAATCCTTGCTGAGAGCCAAAGGGCACCATTGTTCTTATTTTTTCTCTACAATTGTCTGCAACACTTATTAACTAATAAAGAGGAAATTTCCCCATACTATTTGTTTAGTTTATTCCTCATTGTGATTTTTTTCTTCCATTGTTTAGTGTAGTTTCTATGCATTGTTTTCCATTAACTACAATGCATTGTCTAGCTTGTGTTTAACCACTCACATCATTTGTTCATGTGACTCTTTGTAGGAAACAAACATCTACAAAGAAAAAGGAATTAGGAAACCCTTGCCTCAAATTCCAATACATATTGATCCATATTTTATGACTTTACAATGCTTATTAGCGATCTTCCTGGGTTCATATTTCTGGAAAGGAAGAGTGGAAAATCTGAAGAATTTTAAGTGTGGGGTTTTGGTTTTGCCTCTTTGATGTTTTGGATGTAATAAGATCCTACACGTAGAGGAAAAGAGAACCAAGGAGCTTTCTTTTCTTTGAGAAGTGTGTTAGTGAGTCTCGTTGAAATTTGATAAGCAACTTCCTATGAGACTATATTAACTGTTATAAAAAGAGGCAACTAATAGGGAGCTTTGTAGGCTCCAAAAACACTTATGTATGTCGAATTTGCAGGGGTAAACCACTCAGCAATATCCTATAGTGATGTTTTGGCTCTCTTTTACATGCATGGAGCTTATGTATCAAATAATATAGAATACAAAGGAGTAATGAAGTTCTCAAAAAACTGTTAATAAATTCCTCTGTGCCCTATGTCCCATAGGTTCCTGAAATAAAGATGAATTGGAAGTGTTAGTGTCAATACTTGAAACCTTCCACCAGTGATCAAATGTGCTCTTACAAAGTGGTCTTAGGGTGTCATAGTCAAATTTTGTCATTTCAGTGAGTCTTCAAGTAAAATTTGGTCACTAGGTATTAGGTCTAGGGTTTGTTTTCACTCTTTCCAAAATTCTCCAAGTAATGATTCATGTCACCATTTAGCTTAGTGTACCATCATTTAAAAGAGTTATCATCAAGTCAGGTTCCAATGGGTCATTTTACACCTTGTTCATGTTTCAGTTGTACTGGGTAAGGCTCATTTCCCTCTCCTAGGGTTTTGAAGGTAATTTCTCTTGGATGGTCAAATCATCAACAAAACTTGTATCCTGATGCTCATTCACCTTCCCTTATTCTTAATGTACCTTCTTAAGCACTCCCCATCACTGATATCCCTTAAATTCATCATTTTGCCACAAACCCTAGCTTCTTGCTACAATTTGACATTTTTCTAGGCTAGGCCTATGTTTTTCCCTTTTGAATCACTTCCCCTCACTCAACATTTGAAATTTCACTTTCCCCTACTTCCTAACATCCCTCCCTACTTCCCAAAAATTTCTCAAGAATTTAGAAGCCCTTTATGCCCTTCATTTCACTTCATTTCGACAAACCCCTATTCCACACATCAGGATAGGTTTTACTCAAATGATGTCTCTGAGCAAGAAAAAATGAATTTGGAAAAAGTGAGAGGTTTTTTTTTTCCCTAATAGGCCAAGGAAGAAAAACCTCCTTCAGTTTTTACACAGGTTTCATGGTTTTAGAGAAATGTCAAAAATAAAGTTGCCTTAGGAGGGTTGCTGCACCTCTAGAGTGGCCTTGGGAAAATCAAGATTTCTCCTAGCTGGGTTAGCCAAATGACTTGATTGATGAGTGAAATGATAACTAGACACAAATATATTTCCAATGAGATATCATGAGCTCAATTTGGAGTTGAGGAAGACCTTCAAAAGTTGACTACAACAGCATTTTGCATTTAGGCAGCCTCATTTTTGCATATTTTCACCAGTCTTGGGAGATTTGACTTTTGATAGGGAAAATGAACTCCAAATTGAAAAATTCAAGATGTTTTGGAAAGTAAACTTAATAAGATTTCCAAAAAGCTATCCTGCACCCAATTTCGACACTGGGAAGGCCTCAAAAATCGATCTGCAAAAGGGCACTATGCATCAAACCAGTGGTGTTGCGCATCAAATTTTGCAACACAGGAAATTTCAGTTGGCGCTGCGCATTGCATTGGCTCGCTCTTTTTCCAAATGGCTTGTAGTTTTGGATTCATCATGAAAAAACAATGAAACCCAAAAAGTTTCATAAATTTTGGAGGAGATCTGGGTAACTTAAAGGGAAAAAACACCTAAAAAATGCCCTCCCTGCCACTTTTTGGACCCACAGGAAGCAGCGTTGGGAGAAATGATTTTTGAAGGGGCAAATCAACTCCAAATCAGAAAATTCAAAGTGTTCCAGAAACAAGATAGGCAGCGCTTTTCAAAAAGCTATCTTGGGCCTGATTTTGTGAAGTGCAAGGCCTCTAAAAGTAGTCATGAAGCGGCGTTGCGCATCAGACTCAAGGCGTTGCGCATCAGGCTCAGGGCACTGCGCATTAGGCAAATTTTTGCCAATTTTGCCTAAAACTCATAATTTTTCCCAGTTTGACTACCAGTTGAGTTTTTCTCTTCTCCTTGGTAAATTTGTGATGGTAAATGATGTAATATGATGTAATTTTGATGAAAAATGACTTGAGGGGGTAGATACATCAGTTAGAGGTGGTTTGAGGTTGAATGAATCAGTTTCCATGGTTTTAGAGGCAAGTTGTTCCACTGCCTATATTCCTGTTCTTAGTTTAAATATGGTTGAAACCACCCCTATTCTCATGGATTCGACTCTTGATAGCTAGCATAGGTGGTTTTATGCTTATATTATGTACTTTCTTAGTCATTTGTAAAGGTTGGACTCTTGTGGATGCTTTGAGCTTCATTGTAAATCACTACTACAGTTTGGCAAGGAAATGAACCAGGGTTTTGCAGCATTTTGTGGGATTCTTGTGGTAATGTGCCTTGGCATTGTTTCTTCCTTTGTTATTTAGTTTATCTTATGTTTTATCTGTGCCAGCATCTATTTCTTTCTTCATAACTAAATGAATCAAGATAGATAGGTGGAATCCATTGATATTTAGTGCTCTGCCTTGGGAAGACATTTAGTTTTTAATGTTTTCTGTTGTTTGAAGAGGACTCATGAAATTTGCATGCCCTCTCCAACTCCTCACTGGTATTCGACTTACCATCACTGTCAATTCAAAGTGCCAAAACACATACCTACCTCGCCCCACAGAACATCCTACAAATCTGAGTTGATTTCGCGGACCCAAAGTTGCCTTCTTCATTTGATCCAACAACCAACCATCAAAATCAAACAAAATCCTTTGACATAATATACCTAGCCTAAAATTAGCATTCATTTTAGTCATCTCAAGCCCTAGTTGCCAATATTCTAATTGAGATTGACAAGGAGAGAGCCCTCTCCCGACCTGGTAAGGCTAGCTACCAGGTTAAGCGTGGTTTGATGTTACCCTAGACCTGCCTTCCTTCAGCCTGAGGCAGATTTAGGCACTAACATAGTGGTGACCATACTGGGGAACGTAGTTTTATGTTCCTCAGTAAAATGTATCAAGTTCAGATCTGATTGTTGATGGTGGACAACGATCAGACACCGGAAGGCTGAAATCATTCACCTGGCGCTCCAGTGTTGAAAAATCCCAAGGTTCAGAATTTTTATGGCAACTCTACTCTTCAAGAACCAATAGCCTAAAGAATTTCTTGGTGAATCCATTGTTATCAAAATGGATTTGTTTGCTCGAAGGTATGCTCCCATGAGCCGAGATCACATTCCAAGTTTCCCAAATAAAATTCTGAATGTAGATTGGCAAAGGAATTTACCTATGTTTAAAGATGATGATAGGAATGATGTTGCTTTACATCTAGTTAGATTTCACATGCATATTCGCAAGTTGAAGGTTGATTTTCCTGAAGATTGCTTGATGAAGATATTCATGGCCACTTTGGAAGGTTCAGCCCGATCTTGGTATGAAAGTTTGCTGCATGCTTGTATTTACTGTTTAAAAGATGTTCATACCATGTTCTTTGAAAGGTATAAAGAATCTTATCCATCCTTAATATTAGTTCAGAACTGTTGCAAACATGTTTATAGTTTTATTGAAAATCTTGAGAGAATTTATGAAGATGATGACTTCATGGACGATGAGATCATGGAAGCCCTGTATGAAAATCCATTTTAGCAGCATCAAGAGAGCGATACTTATCAAGATGATCAGGAAAATTTGCAGCAGGTTCAATATCTTATTACAATTGAAAATGATGAAAGAGAAGTTCTTACTTTCGATCTGCTCATAGCAGAAGACAGTATGCAGGGAAATCAAGTTTCAATTTCATATTGTGATAAATTCAAGTTGACTAATTCAGATCTAGATTCAGATCATGATGATGAAGAAGATTCAGATCATGATGATGAGGAAATCATTGAAACCAGTCACTTTGTTACACAAGATCATAATGAGCATATAGTAGCTTCTTCTTTGCTTGAAGATGAAGGAATTTTGCATCTTGATAGTCAACGGGAATCATATAAAATGAATCAGTAGTATGAGGAAAATTTGTATACTCCTTTGTTTGAAATTAATGAAGACAATCACTGTTTGAGAAAAAGAAAACAAAAAGTAATATCTCCTCTGTCTGAAGATGAGATAGATCAACTCCTAAAAGGTCATGTTACAGCCCAAGCTAATGCAGGTTTGCAGTGTGCACATGGTCAAGAAGGTGTTGGTGAAGCTTCTTCCACTTTTGAAAATGATGATAGTCTTGAAATTAGCTTTATAGATTAGCGAATAGATAATGTTTTCCTTCATAAAAATGATATTGTTGTCATGTTTGATAATCTTCAAGAATGTTTTCTGTTTAAGAAAGGCTTAGATTATGACATTGAGGAGTGTGAGCCTAAGAGACACAATACGCCAGAATTCAAGTCAGAATTTCTCATGGTCAAGGAATTTACAGATAGCACTTAGATAGTAGAAGCTTACACTGCTCTATGCCTTCCTATCAATCAGCAACCAACTGTTCTTTCAGATCAAAATGAAGGGAGTACTTGTATCTTTGCTGCTAGATCTCAAGACGAGTTAGAGCTTCAGGACTTTCAAGATCCTTTTGACATTGTTTTGCAAGCACTAGAGAAGATGGATGTTGCATGGTTTGTTAGCATAAGCCTTGGTTTCAGTTGTTATTGTGAGTTGCCCACATGTACATCATTCTACCCGCTCAGCGAAAGTGAGAGTAGAATTTCAGTGAGTAGCCATCTATTGGATTGGTTACATTGGAAGGCCCACTTCACATGATAGTACATATTTCATCAGTAGGTAGGTGGTTGTCATCATGATTTGAAGCCCTCAAATCTCGATGGACTACTGCCATTAAAAAGCTTTGTAAGTACTTGTTTCAGTTAAGTAAGTCTTGAGTCATTTTTTATTTTCGTCAGTTTCGAGATAGTTTCAGCTGTTGAGTGTCTAGTTTCATATTTTGAGTGTCTTGTTTTAGTTTTGAGTTATTCTTAGTTCTTAATCATTTCAGTTATGAGTCTTGAGTCTTGTGTCTTGAGTTTTGATGTTTTTGTTGCCAAGATGTTGATTCCATATTGCCCAATGGATAAGGCACTGGTCTGCTCTCCCAAAGATCTGTGGTTCTTGGCACCTCCCAGGAGCTACCATCCCCAATGGAGCCACTGTTAATGTTAGTCTTTAAAACCTTCCACCAGTGATCAAATATGCTCTTACAAAGTGGTCTTAGGGTGTCACAATCAAATTTTGTCATTTCAGTGAGTCTTCAAGTAAAATTTGGTCACTAGGTATTAGGTTTAAGGTTTGTTTTCACTCTTTCCAAAGTTTTCCAAATATTGATCCATGTCACCATTCAGCTTAGTGTACCATAATTTAAAAGATTTATCATCATTTCAGGTTCCAATGGGTCATTTTACACCTTTTTCGTGTTTCAATCGTACTGGGTAAGGCTCATTTCCCTCTCCTAGGGTTTTGAAGGTAATTTCTTTTGGATGTTCAAATCATCAACAAAACTTGTATCATGATGCTCATTCACCTTCCCCTATCCTTAATGTACCTTCTTAAGCACTCCCCATCACTGATATCCCTCAAATTCATCATTTTCCCACAAACCCTAGCTTCTTGCTACAATTTGACAATTTTCTAGGCTAGGCCTGTGTTTTTCCCTTTTGAACCCCTTCCCCTCACTCAACATTTGAAATTTCACTTTCCCCTACTTCCTCACATCCCTCCATACTTCCCAAAACTTTCTCAAGAATTTAGAAGCCCCTTATCCCCTTCATTTCACTTCATTTCAACAAATCCCCTGTTCCACACATCGGGATAGGTTTTACTCAAATGATATTTCTGAGCAAGAAAAAATGAATTTAGAAAAAGTGAGAGAATTTTTTGTCCATAATAGGCCATGGAAGGAAAACCTCCTTCACTTTTTACACGGATGTCATGGTTTTAGAGAAATGTCAAAAATAAATTGCCTCAGGAGGGTTGTTGCACCTCTGGAGTGGCCTTGGGAAAATCAAGATTTTTCGTAGCTTGGTTAGCAAAATGACTTGCTTTATGAGTGAAATGATAACTATACATAAATAGATTTCCAATGAGCTATCACGAGCTCAATTTGGAGTTAAGGAAGACCTTCAAAAGTTGACTGCAACAACACTCTGCATTTAGGCAGCCTCATTGACCATATTTTGACCAGTCTTGGGAGATTTGACTTTTGACAGTGAAAATGAACTCCAAAGTGAAAAATTAAAGAAGTTTTGGAAAGTAGACTCAGTAATATTTCCAAATAGCTATCCTGCACCCAATTTAGACACCGGAAAAGCCTCCAAAATCAGTCTGCAAAAGGGCATTGCGCATCAAATTTTGCAACACAGGAAATTTCAGCTGATGGCGCTGCACATTGCATTGGCTCACTCTTTTTCCAAATGGCTTGTAGTTTTAGATTCCCCATGAAAAAATAATGAAACCCAGAAAGTTTCATAAATTTTGGAGGAGATCTGGGTCACTTAAAGGGCAAAAAACACCTAAAAAATGCCCTCTTTGCCACTTTTTGGACCCACAGGAAGCAGCCTTGGGAGAAATGATTTTTGAAGGGGAAAATCAACTCCAAATCATAAAATTCAAAGTGTTCCAGAAACTAGACAAGCAGAGATTTCCAACAAGCTATCTTGGGCCTGATTTGGTGAAGTGAAAGGCCTCTAAAAGTATTCATGAAGTGGCGATGCGCATCAGGCTGAGGGTGCTACGCATCAGGCAAGTTTTTGCCAATTTTGCCTAAAACTCATAATTTTGCCTAGTTTGACTACCAGTTGACTTTTTCTCTTCTCCTTGGTAAATTTGTGATGGTAAATGATGTAATATGATGTAATTTTGATGAAAAATGACTTGAGGGGGTAGATACATCAGTTAGAGGTGGTTTGAGGTTGAATGAATCAATTTCCATGGTTTTAGAGGCAAGTTGTTCCACTGCCTATATTCCTGTTCTTAGTTTAGATATGGTTGAAACCACCCCTCTTCTCATGGATTCGACCCCTAATGACTAGCATAGGTGGTTTGAAGCCTATATTATGTACTTTCTTAGTCATTTGTAAAGGTTGGACTCTTGTGGATGCTTTGAGCTTCATTGTAAATCACTTCTTGCAGTTTGGCAAGGAAATGAAAAAAGGTTTTACAGCATTTTGTGGGATTCTTGTGGTAATGTGTCTTGGCATTGTTTCTTCCTTTGTTATTTAGTTTCTCTTATGTGTTATATGTGCCAACATCTATTTCTTTCTTCATAACTAAATGAATCAAGATAGATAGGTGGAATCCATTGATATTCAATGCTCTACCTTGAGAAGACATTTAGTTTTTAATGTTTTCTATTGTTTGAAGAGGACTCATGAACTTTGCATGCCCTCTCCAACTCCTCATTGGTCTTAGACTTACCATCACTCTCAATTCAAAGTGCCAAAACACCTACCTACCTCACCCCACAGAACATCCTGCAAATTTGAGTTGATTTCTCAGACCCAAAGTTGCCTTCTTCATTTTATCCAGCAACCAACCATCAAAATCAAACAAAATCCTCTGACCTAATATACCTAGCCTAAAATCAGCATTCATTTCAGTCATCTCAAGCCCTAGTTGTCAATATTCTAATTGAGATTGACAAGGAGAGAGCCCTCTCCCGACCTGGTAAGGCTAGCTATCAGGTTAAGCGTGGTTTGATGTTATCCTAGACCTGCCTTCCTTCAGCCTAAGGTAGATTTAGGCACTAATAGGAAGTATATCTCAAGTATGGATCCATTGCCACCCTAATGTTGGAAACTGACACTTGGCACATATAGCATACAATACATAAGAAGCCATATAAAATTTTGGATATTCTCCTTCAACTAATTCCTTTGGTCTCTTTATCATTCCCTTGATTGAAGATGCTAAATTTTTTTACCAATTAAACATCTTTCCTTCCTAAGCGCAAGTATACATCATGAGGATCCAATCCTCCTCAAATAACTTTGCATTTGGTCTTCCATATAGCTATCAACGCATTGTTTCTAGCATATGATATGGTTTTCTCAACAACTTGGTTCTATAAATGAGATCTGATTTAGACCTCAACTTGATTCAGCTACCAAGTTTTGAGTAGTCTTTGGTAACCAATGGAAGACTATTAAACCATTTGGTAGATATGACCATTTGGCCCTTTGGAAGATTATAGTATTTAGTAACACTTTGATGAGAAATTTCCATTATCTATATACCATTGTTATCCCTGGTAGTCATGTCCTTCAAATCTATGCACTAGATGATCCATTCAATGGTTTAAGCACAGGGAAAATTGGGAGGATGTGTTGTTACCTTATGGAACCATGAGCTTTTAACATTGTGATATACTTCAACATCCTCTTCATGTTCGGGGATTTATTTTCTAGAAAATGCTTGGAGATACCCATCTAAGTCATAGGAATTTGTTTATCCACATAGTAGGTTGTGTCTGCAAAAATATATACCTAAACTAAGGGATTTTCCACCACACCTTATATGTTATTTTCTGCAATTTCCTTGCCCAATCTCTTCTGGGTGGGTAGAGCCATACCATCCCGTGGACGAAGATATGCTATAACACTCGAAACTGATAGTGCCTAAAATCTCAAAAATATTCATCATGACAAAAAAATATTTTAGGCAAAAAACTACTTTAATTACTATATATCACAAACTAAAACAAGGGAGTGTGATGTTGTGTTGCAAGTTTCTTAGAAAAATTGTGATAAGGGCTTCAACATCACGACCATGTATTGCTTTCTACAAGAAGGCAATTCAAGATGTGAAAAATGTTTTTCTTATCTCAAGGGACAAGGTGAGGTTGTGATGGGAAAGATGCAATAACAAACCAAATTATTGAAAAAGAAGGAACATGGTTGTGATGTTATGGAAAATAGAATTTAGTAGTGGCGAGAGGAATAAGTTGTGAGAAAAGAATGCAGGGTGCACCATTATTGCAGAGTGGAGAAAATTTGTTTCTTTCTTACGTTCAACCACTTCAACATGGCCCAATGCCTATAATGTAGCATAATGGCATACCAAAACTTCAAGCTATGGCGAGACTGAGATTAACAGGGTTAACATGAAGGGCTAAGTGTGGAGTATTAGGGAATAGGAGGGAAATGAGAGAAGAGGAAGGAGGGGTGGAAAAGGAAGGAGGAAACAAAATGAAGGTCCGAGGACATATAAAGATTAGGGAAGATGGAAGGCCGAAATTCCAAAGATGAAAAGGCAGAATATGAAGCACCACAATCACAAAAAAAAAGAGGAAAGTTGTGATGACTTACCAGACTCAGTGGAAGCGGGGACTACAGTAGTAGGTCGTGACAAGCTTATTCCTCTTGTGGCAAGCTCTAGAGTTCAAATTACACCATGAAAATGATAAGGGGGGTCTCTCTATTTATAACTTCATTAACACGTGTGAGGCAGTTAGCACATTAAATGCACAATCAGGAGGAATTATTCGATGCAATGAGCTCCATCTTCATAAGTTAATATGCTATGGTTCACAGCTTCACAAGTTAATCTATGATATTGAGGTTCCATTTGTGAAGGACTGCGCTGAGGAAGGGGTTATCGCAAGTCTGATGATTAGTATTGTGATACGGCAGGGTAGGTTGTGGCGCGATGAAGTTGTGAGGAACGATCTTGCGCAAAATTAATAAATAATCATATGATGTGCTAATTTAAGTTGTGATGCCACAAGGTATAAAAACCTTTGGAATTCTTTATTTTCAAAATTTAACAAATGCAATAAGACTTAGAGAAAATTTGGAGACTTAGCCTTTGAGGACCAAAACTAAGGGACCCCATAAATTCTAGAGGTTGTTGAAAATTTGGGGTTGTTGTAGCAGCTATAACACTGCTATCTTCGAAGCAAGGAAAGAAGCCAATTGGGCTTAAGTTCTTCATAGTTCGCTCTTGGGGTTCAAACGAATGATTTCAAGGCGGCCTCCAAGCAAAACAAATAAGCCAAAAAATGAGGCCACAAGAGCAATAAGGCATTGATCCAAAAAAATGGTGAACAATTAATTAACTCAAGAAAAAACATACCAATGTCAGAGACATTTCTTCCCTTGAAATATTGAATCTTTAAAGAGTGTCTATGTAGTCATGATTACTATAACAAGTTTTTATTGTTTATTATTAATAAGTAGCTTATTAGTAGCAAAAATCTCTTGAATTTTAATTTTTTTTTTTTTTTAATTTAAGCTATATGCCGCTTTTCTAATTAATGAAAGAATATGTGTACCTTACAAAAAGTTGAAATTTATAATATTTAAAGAAAATTAAAATATAATTAAATTAATTTTTTATAGTTAAAGATTGAAATATTTAATGAAAAGGATTAAAAAAATGAGTATCCTTTATGTTAAGATGAAATGTTTTAACGGTTGGAGAATGGATAATATTCATAATATTGATGTTAAGGAAAAGTCATCATTTCTCTTACTTTTTCTTTTTCTTAGTATTTATATGGATAAACTTGACCAATATTTAAAAGAGAAAGGGCATATTAATATTAACATGATATATTTGTTTGTGATTACCTTATAAGGCGACAATATAATACTCTTGTAAATTACATTTAACCACCTTCCTAAACAATTTAGAGTTTTATCATAAACTTTCAAATATTTTGAACTAGTTATTAATATCGGATGATAAAACAAAGATTAAAACTCATTATTAATATCAAATAAAACAAAAACCGTGATAATTAAAATTAAAAATATATTTATATGTTATGATTATATGTGATAATAACCCAAAAAAATAACGATTGCAATTATACAGATTCTTAAACATCATTTTCAATTCAAAGGTGATAATAACACTGGGAAAAAATGCATACCAATTCTTAGACACCTTTTTCAATTTATACTTAAATTGAAATCACATTAATTATTTTTCAACAAATTTCCTCTTTTATCTTAATTTTTTTTTGAAAGATTATAAAGTTGAAATCTGCAACTTTAAAAAAAAATAATAATAAGATAGAAATTTAGCAAATTTAAAAAATTTTTATATTAATTATTAATATTAAATGTAATATTTATAATTTATTTATTTATTTAAAATAATATATAATTATAATTATAATGTTTGTTTTATAATAAGGTATATAAATTTTATTATAATTATCAATGATTGTTAAGTAGATGTTAAAAATTTAACCTTGTATTCTAGAATATTTTTAGTAATAGTCATGTATTAAAGGATGAGAGATTTATCACAAATGTAGTTATAAGTCTTTTAATTAAATTGATTAATTGAAAGGAAAAAAATATCATATGAACATGAGTTATGGTATTTTGGACATCCATATAATTCTTGACATAATCTTATGTGTTTGTAGCTCATTATTGTCTTTGAAAAGTATCCCTTAACACTTCAAGAGTTTGTTGCAAATCTAGTGTTTACGAATCAAACATGATCCAAAAAGAGTAAGAACAGTACAATCCCAAGAATTTTAGTTGGGCTTCCTGCAATTTTTGTGGATTTGTCTATTGGTGGTGCCACTGAGGGGACTAATGTTACCCATTTTTACCATGGTTATTGTGAAGTCTATAATGAAGGTGTTTTGAGCAGCATTATATGAAATAACTTGAGAATTTGTAAAACCTCCATTAAACAGCTCTTGATCTGAATGGAATAGCCCCTTTTGTCCTATCAAGTTATTGTAATAATTGTTGTCAAACATGTAGGGAGTGGCCACAACCAAGGGAAACAGGGTGTTGTTTCCGCTAGTGCTTAGGCAACTTGTCTTTGCATAATTGGCAAATGAAGTGTTAGTGTTGGAATCATTGTAGATGCGAGCTTTAAATGTGGTGCAATGCCCTTAACCATTTGTATGACCACCTAAAATTTCTATGAGGTCCTTAGTGGAAATATCGTGAACTTGAAAAGTTGAGATGAGAGTTCTAAGACTAGAAGTTGTCAATGGAAGGTTGGTGTTTGTAGTGCTTATACTCGCAGTAGTTGAAACCTGTATCGTGGAATGGCTTTGGATTTGGGGAATGAGCTATGAGGTGGAGGATGACACTTTTTGGAGAGATCCTAGCTTTTTTTAATTGGAAGGGGAATATTACAAGATATTCTAGCAAGAGAGTATGAAAAAGGGTGATAGTGACTCTCGAGGGAGGGATTTTCAGGCGGGCCCCAAGCCAAGTGGATAGAAGGTGTCAAATCCCTCTTATGGTGTTCCTTCTTTAAATGGAATTTGGCATGAATCAATTTTAGATCGTGGATAATAAAATCTAAAGGAAATAAACTATGTTTTGAAACCCATGTTTTTCAGAAAGTCGCAAAAAGGGAGTACTCAGGTTTGAAGAGAGTAATGGAGGAGTTGTATTATCTTTTTCGAAAGAGCAATACCTTGAAGGATTAGAAGTTCATAAGTATAAGAAGGGTAGTTATTTCTTAAGGGAGAGGCTTATTATGCAAAGAAAAATTCCAAGGAAAAGATCAGGAGCAGAAGGAGAGTTAAATGCATAAAAGTAAAATCATGCAGGTTCGAGTGTTTTCTAGGGCTCAATCTCAATGTTGATCACGTGATGGCGCTATCAGAGGTTGTGGTTATTGGAAATTTTATGGATAAGAAGTTCAATAGTTTGTATTTGGGAAATTGGCTCTCTAATATTTGGGGTCCAAGGTTAGATTATGTTCCGAAATACCATATCCTGCTAAAAGGATGGATATTATTCTAGTTCAAATCAAAAATGGACTCTGAAGTGATTATGAAAGGATTGTGGCTTTGGGGGGGTTCCAAACTTGTTTTGTAGAGATGGTACTATGTAATTGACTCAAGGCATGAAGCTGTTCTTGTGAGGCACATTTGGCCTATTTTTCCTCAATTTTGGACCAAAAATGATATTCCCGCTATTGGTAATGCAACATAAAAACCCCTTATGGTGCACGAAGGGAAATATAGGCATGAGGATTGGATATTTACTACATTCCTTATGAAAGTTGATATCTCAAATATTGATCTTGATTTATGAAGGAATGAAATGAAATACAAATATAAACAGAAACACAGAGATACAGTAAAAGCATAACTTCAATTCATTAATATGAAAGTATTGAAAATTGTTTACATGCATAATGGAAATAAACTAGCTTAAGCGATGGTAGCTTATCTCTGAGAAGAGATGTGGCAGTTACATGCCTTCTGAACTATGTTACAATTAGGCTAAAAGTCCTATTTATTATTGAGAAACAATGGAAAACCCTAAACATACAAAAACCTAACCTTAGGAGATGAAGCATCAAAAGTATGTGGGCCTCATTGGAGTAAATTGGTACATCAACTTCCTGGGGTCATAACTTTGGCATACGATCCTCATTTGACAAGAACGATAACTCATTATAAATATATATCTGAGGACCACAAATTTCAACTGCAAACGCCTACCACAAGCTTCTGGTTTGCCCATTTTCCAAAAAATATCGTTTAGGGCCTCAAAACAGCTCTGAAAGTTCAAGACCCAAAAAACTGCCAAAAATAGTAAACTATGCTACAATTAGGGAAATTGAAAGAAACAATCGTGGGGGTCCAAGTGGAATAGGTGGGTTGTAAACAGTATCCACCTGGATCAAATGTAATAGCCCCTGGTTTATTTCCTATGTAAATAAACCCAAGGTCATGGAACATGTATTCCAGGTTGAATCGTGGGAAAATATTGTAATAGGCATCACTTGTGGTTTATTAATGGCTATGAAAATTGTGAAAGGAATTGGAAAAGGAAAAGAGGAAATAAATGACATTTACTTAAGGAAATAAAGGAAAATAGGAGAAAAGGAAGGGGAAGAGACACAAATATGCATGCAAGGGAAATTAGAGATAAAATGAATGAAAATGAAAGAAAACTGAGACATCAATGATAAAAAGGCACCTGAGAAATAGTTGACAGTTTTTTGCTCAACTTTGGATCAGCTTTTAGCAAAGGAGAAGGAGCAAGCACTTAGACAAGCAAACAAGGAAAGCAAGGGTGTGTAAGAGGAAGTTTGGACAATAGAAAGTAAGGACAAAAATTAGCTATGGATTGCAGGTAATAGTGTCAATGTGTGATTTAGCATGTTGGGATTCAAATGTAGGTTTTAACTTGTACAAAAATTACCTAGAAACAAATTCTTAAAAAACAGAAAATATACAATTGCCAAAAACACAAAACAAATACACAAAGATTTTCCCCTGGATCCCAAAACCATGACTACTAGATTGATTTTTCATTATGTTCCTTTCAATGTGTTGTGGTCACCAACAACCCCCCCTCTTTTGTTTGGTATTAGCAACAACACCAAGCAAATGGGGGGACCCTTAGTAAAAAATTCAAACAAAATCCCCATGAATATTTTTGTTTTTCCTTAGAATCTTATCACAACAAAGCAAAGGAAACACTTCTTTTTGTGAGAATATCAAACCGCGAAGAAGCTATGTTAAATTCATCGCATCGCATTACCATAAGCGCTCTTAAAAGGAGAAGCTTAAAGAAATCCCCGACGGTCGATGTGCGACGTCGCATATCGCAGCAGTCGCATAGAGTAAGACGCAATGACTAATATCCACGATTTGCGATTTGCGATCTCTGATCCATAATCTGCGATCCGCTATGATCTGATATTGCGATACCACGATGTTATAATACAAATATGCGATCTGTGATCTGCGATAAGCGCGAATCCTGCTCAGTACAACATTCAAGGAAAGTTGTCCATCAATCAGAATTAGGCGCGCGCCTGTAAAAAAGAAATTAATGATTGTACGATTGGCTACTTTTCGTTTTTCAAAGAGTCAGTTCACTTTGAATGTCATGATTATACACACGCAAGGTCTGAAAGCTTTCATATCAATCCTTATTTTCATTTACTCTTTTCCTTTACGCAAACTGTAAAACAGGAGATAAAATGGAGTAATTTGTTTTGCAGGAAACATCTAAGGAAAAGGGGAAAGCGCCAATGCTCGAAGAACACAGAAGAGACTTTTTCAAAAGCAGAAACCACATACGATAGGACTAGAGATTCTAGAGTATCACTTAGCAGATGCTAACGACCGATAGGCCATCTTAAGCTCGGAATCAAAGGCGCACAAAAGCAGCATGATTACAAAGATACCTGAAGCTTACACGACAGAAAAGCCCGGAGTGAAGAACGAAGGCAGTTTCCAATTCAAAGAGTTGCTCAAAAAGTAAAGTCTTATGACTCATCAAGTCATTCGCGAAAACAAAAAACCGAAATGGCAAAAGCAGATCCAGTTTGAGGAAAATTTGAGTTATTACCAAGTATACACTCAGTCAGCGGGAGATTCTCTCAAATATCTGATAGTTTATCAAAAAATTGGTGCCGACCCTTGTTACTTCTATTTTTATAAACACGCACAAAGGGAAAGGCAACCAACCAACTCTTCTCAGACGAATGTTGCACACTTACAGCACTAAGGAGCAAATACAGAAATAGTTCAAAGTTAGATTTAATTTTAGAAATAATTTTCTTTATCAGAGGGACGGTCATTTGAAAACCGGATCCCAAATTTATGTAATTAAGTTAATTAGTTAGCAGTATTTAAACCCTTCTCAGGCATTTAGAGAAGCGTCCGGAGATTTGTCAAAAACTCGTACTCAGAACATGCACTTTTGCGTCCTCAGAGGTGGTTTTGATGAATGGATGGATCAAGGTTTATTAATGTTTGTGTCTGATATATGCTACTGATGTTGCACTTCTGTACTCTTAGTAGATGCTAGAACAAGGAGAGATAAATCATTGTTGCTTGAAGCTTATGAGTGGAACCAGTCATAAATGGTACTTTTATCTCTTGACTATTTCTGCTTATGTTCTTTAAGTGATTTATAGTTTCAGTTGTTTATATGTCATTATATGAATGTATGGGTTATCATTTGGCACTTTTGTACAATAGAGTCATATTGTTTGTATCTGACATATAAATAACTTATTATGCGATATGCTGCTCATAATTGTTTTGCCTAACTTTTTATGCAAAATAGTTTATCTTTAGTTATTTCTATTCTTATGATAGTTGAATGATCTTTATTACCAGTTATTGTTTGAAATCTTTTTAGATCACATAATAGAAGATATACACCCCGGGTTAGTGTATATTAGATGTGTTGTTTCTTACTAGACTATAATAGCATAGAGTTAGTTTAAAGAATCTAAATTAGAGTTTCTTTAAATTCCCCTTAGATCAGCATAGTCCAAACTCTACACACACACACACACACCCAAGGTCGGGAAACTGGTCCCGTAATCTCCAGTCGGACCCTCTATACCAAACGGATAAGGAGCTATTAACCAAGGTCCGGACCGGGTGGGTATCCCCCTTGTTGTCGACCCGATTTTCGGGGCTTCAACATATTTGGCGCTAGAAGGAGGGCCTGAACTATGAATGGCACCTAAATCAAAATCTAAATACCATTGTGAGAGTAAATCACCCTCATCAACTCCCCCGAATTCCTCAGAAAATTTAAATTCAAAATCCCAAGTCGGTCAAATAATAACCGCTGCTACATACCCTAATATTTCAAACCAACCTACCATCGAACCCCCTGAAGTTCAAACTCTTATTCATAAACTCCAGGGATTTTCTATTTTTTCACTAGGGTGTGATAAATCTCAAAGCAGCATAACTTCGCAATACAATCCTGCTCATCCCCTGACCAGGATAAAGAGCGGAAAATTTGGCATTCAGCCAACCGAACTCCCTCTTCCCACCAAAAAAAGAGCAAGGAAAACATCACTGCACTCTGACAGTGAAACTCTTTCATCTACATCATCCATCTCAATCCCCTCACCGCAAAGTCAACCGCCCACATCTCCATTCCAAATCACTCATCCACCTTCCACAACCCCTCTTCCCCAATCATCCAAGATCATATTATCTGCATCTTCAAATCCTCAAGGATCATCTCCTACACTTGCAATTACCAGTAACTCAAGTATGGCTCAAGCTCCATGGAACAACCCTGAAGCGGTTTTTATGCCTCCACCCCTGAGCCAAATACCGCCCCATCCTGAGAAGTGGCTACCTAAGTTCAACCTAGAAGCAGGCATGCTAGCTGAAGAGCACATTAACAATTTCATGCTCTCTGTCAATCTTAATGGAGTTACCAATGAAGATGTTGTGGTCCGGCTTTTTCCCTATACAATGCAAGGAATAGCTGGGTCGTGGTACTTTTCGTTACCTTCCGGGTCTATAACGAGTTGGGACATCTTTCAAAGTCAATTCCTCACCAAATTTGGTGATGATAGATCAACGGCAACGTTAATCAGTGACCTATCCAATCTTAAAGCCGAAACTAAAGAACCTATCAAAGATTTCAATTTACGATTCAATAAGATCCTCAACAAAATCCCCACTGCTTCCCAACCTAGCGAATAAGTGCGATGTGAGTGGTATATCACAGCTTTACCATCAAATCTAGCAGTCTTCGTAGATAGGGCGAATAAAACAACTTTAGTTGAAAACCTGACAGAGGCAATAGTGGTAGAGAGACGTGTTATAGCTTTAGAGAAGAGATCTGCGATACAAGAACGCAAATCTAAAAAGATCACCTTCAAGGAAGACCCCAAGAAGAAACAGACAAAAGACCCTTTCGATTTGGAAGTGTTGCAGAAAGTATTAAAGACCATGTCCAATGAGATGACTGACATAAAGAAACAAGTGGCAGAAACTTCTTTGAAAAAGCCCTACATAACGTTTAAAAGGGGCCCTTCAATGGATGTGAAACCACCCAACGCTATCTCGAATGTCGAATCTGAAGAAGAGGAAGAAGAGGAGAGAACCATTGAAGGACAAACTGATGATGAAGAAGTTGTAGAACTACAAGGAATGTGGGATTTCATCCTCCCACAAGAAGAAGATCAAGAAGCATTTCCGGTTAGCACACGAAGCAAAAACCAACTTGATCCTCCCCAAACTACCCACAAACAGAAGGGCTCAAGCCCTACAGTAAAAGAAAAAGTCGCAACAAAGAAAACAACCGCAAAGGCGACTCAATCTAGCCCAGTCCAATCAGGTCAAACACCTCCATCAAAGACACTAATAGTGTCGGATGAAATGGACTACAACATTATCGATGACATGAAAAAGACTAGGGCTAATATCACTCTTTATGAATTGAGCAAATTGAAACATCAACAGAAGATAATGATGAAAGAATTACACGTTGTACCCACCACATCTTTGCCTGCAGCTGTAGCTACACACAACATGGGAAGACCCCCAATCAACACGGCCAATAAGATCGATCCAAATGACATTGCCTTGATTGGAGGAAGATCAAGATCTCACACTCCCCCCTTTTTGCTCACTTATGAAATCTTCAATAAAAACGTGCACAATTGTTTGGTAGATTCTAGAGATTCAACAAATATTTTACCCAGATCAATATGTGCCAAGTTAAACGTTCAACCATAGAAATCCGCGGTGCGCATAGTTCAGCTTGATCGATCTCAAGTCGAAGTGATTGGTGAACTTAATCAAGTCACCATAAGATTGTCGTCTAACCCCAAGGTATGCCAGGTTATCGACATCCTAGTAGCTGATATCCCTGAATTCTACGGCCTTCTCAGCAGGGATTGGTCCGAGAAACTCCGTGGATACTTCTCAACTGACTGGTCTCACATGTGGTTACCATATAATGGTAAACCAAATCAGATAAAGGTTGAACGAGAATTACACCAGAAATACATAGTAACAGAATTGGAGGGAGAGAATGAAGCGATAGCATGTAATAGTAGCATCATAGGAAATTACTCAACAGATTCTTTCCTCGGCAATTTCAATGCTCATACATCACCTTGCTAAGAAAATTCAGTTGTATCCCAGGTAGAAAATTTTTCCCAAACTGATAATTCAAAGTGCGTTAATTTTGTAGAAGAACCTGTAAATACATCTTTGTTTTGGAAATTATATTTTGATGGCTCTAAATCTAACGAAGGAGCAGGAGCAGGATGCGTTTTGATTAGTCCAGAAGGAAACAAGACAATGCTCACATGCAGACTTGAATTTGATTGCACGAACAATACAGCAGAATATGAGGCCTTGGTGCAAGGCTTATACAAAGCGATCGCGTTGAACGCCAAATACCTTCAAGTCTATGGAGACTCTGAGATTGTGGTCAAACAGGTACGTAACACCATACATTGCCTATCAAGTCATTTGAAACACTATCAATCTCTAGTACAGGATCTGACTAAGCATTTCATAGCATTCAATATTTTCTCAATCCCAAGAATTCAAAACGCGAGCGTAGACCTTTTAGCCAACGTAGCCTCTAAACTCATTCCCTCTGAAGATTTTAGTCCATATAGATTCTCGATAGAATTAATCTTTAAATCGTCCATCCCTGACAACATTACAAACTGGAGAGTATTCAATGACGATCTTGATATTGTAAATTTCCTCACCTCAGAAGAATCCTACTCCAATCAAATAATTGACGAGGACCACCATGATCAACAAATACAACAAACTAGCACTGATAACGCTATACCAAAATCGGTGGTTAAGTTAGAAGACTTATACGATCTGAAAAGTCGGTTTAAAAGGTCTACTAATTCTAAGCTCTGCAGTTCAACTCTGAACTATGAATCAGTAAACCTGGGAACCGATGATAAACCACAAAACGTTAATCTAGGCCACGGCCTAACTCCTGAAGAAAAACTAGCATACATTCGTCTCTTGAGACAATACAAAAAAGTTTTCGCCTGGAATTACGATGAGCTGAAGACATACGACACTTCCATTATCCAACATACTATCCCTATGATCGACAATGAAAACCCTGTCCAGCAGAAACTCAGAAAAATCCACCCCAATCTAGAAAACCAAATAAAGACTGAGCTAAATAAGTTGTTAAAGGCCAGAATAATTTTCCCCGTCAGACATTCCAAATGGGTCTCCAATATGGTACCCGTTAGAAAGAAAAGCAGAGATATTAGAATCTGCATCGATTTTCGGAATCTCAACAAAGCCTGCCTAAAAGATAATTTTCCCCTCCCTCCTATGGAGCAGATATTACAGGCAGTAGCAGGTTCAGAATTAATGTCTTTTCTGGATGGATTTTTAGGATACAACCAACTGTTGGTACATCCCGACGATCAGCTAAAAACCAAATTCCGAACCAAATGGGGCACATATGCATATCGAAAGATGCCATTTGGTTTAATTAATGTCGGCGCTACGTTTCAAAGAGCTATGGACATCGCATTCAAACGTTTAGTCAATAAAGTCGTAGTGATTTATTTGGATGATATAATAGTATACTCAAAGAAGCGAGGTGACCATCTCAGAGACTTAAAACAGATCTTTCAACGATGTTTAAGGTATGGGATTTCACTTAATCCAAAGAAATATTTTTTCGCATTAAGTGAATGGAAACTTCTAGGATTCATAGTATCAAAATCTGGTATTCACATTGAACCCGATAGAATCAAAGAGATTTCCGAAATATCCCTACCTCATAATAAAAAGGCCATGCAATTTTTCTTGGTCAAATCAATTTTGTAAAAAGATTTGTCCCCGATTTTTCAAGAATTGTTTCTCCTTTGCAAACCATGATCAAAAAGGATTCAAATTTCAAATGGGGTCTGGACGAACATGAAGCATTCAATCTGATCAAACAGGCTATCATTAATGCTCCGTCTTTAGCAACCCCGAATTTTTCAGAATCTTTTATCTTATACACATTCGCCTCATAAAAATCATATGCCGCGATCCTAACTCAAGTGAATCAAGAGAAAGCAGAAGCTCCAATCGCATTCTTTAGCTCTAATTTACAAGGGGTTGAACTCAATTATTCGGATGTAGAGAAACAGGCATATTCCGTTTTCAAAGCGATCAAGTATTTCAGACCTTTCTTACTTAAAACCCATACCAAGGTCATAAAACCGTTTCCAGCAGTAAGAAATCTTTTAATACAGAAACATGTGGGTGAAAAAAGAGCGAATTGGATCACTGCTTTACAAGAATACGACCTTGAAATCAAACCAGCAAGCATTGTGAGAGGCCAAGGCTTCTGCAAAATGTTGGTTGGAGCATCCAATATTCCTGAAAGCTCGTCTGAGGAAGTACAAACGTATGAGGTAAGCCTAAACGATATAGAATCTTTATACGCTGACACCATTTATTATCTCAAAAACAGGTATGCTCCAGCTCACCTAGATCACACCAAGAGAAGAGCCCTGAGATTAAAGGCTAAACAATATCAGCTCATAGATGATATTCTGTTTAAAATAAATTATGATTCTGTGCTTCTTAGGTGTCTCGAGAAAACTCAAGCTGAAAAGGTTTCGCAGGAACTCCATGATGGACCTGCAGGCAGACACTATGCTGGAGATGCCACCGCACACAAGATCTTACGAGCAGGATATTATTGGCCCACACTGTTCAAAGACTCACACAGTTACGTGAGGAAATGCCAAATCTGCCAAACTACTGCAGGGAGACAAAGGAAACCGTCCATCCCACTACAGCCGGTAAACATTGAGAAACCATTCAGTCGGGGCTTGGACATAATAGGTGAGATCGTTCCTCACTCTTCTAAGCAGCATAGGTATATCCTCATGGCAACTGATTATTTTACTAAATGGGTAGAAGCGGTACCTCTCAAGACAGCTAATTCTGAAAAATATCATTGAATTCATTGATCAATTTATAATCACTAGATTTGGATTGCCATCAGCTTTAATTTTTTATAATGCTTCTTACTTTTCTGGAAATGCAATGACTGATTTCGCACTTAAAAGAGGGTTTAAACTAAAATATTCGTCCAACTACTATCCGCAAGGAAACAGATTGGCTGAGTCAACAAATAAAAACCTAATCAGGATTATTAAAAGGACAGTTGACCAGATCCAGAAAAATTGGCACAAAACCTTGGTAAACACTTTATGGGCAGATAGAATAACGAAGAAGGCTTCAATCGGCACTTCTCCCTTTAACTTAGTTTATGGGAAGGAAGTGGTTCTTCCAACTCATTTAATGATTCCCTCTTTATCTTTAGTACAGTACATCGACGAGGTATCTACTTCCTCCTTACAGCTAAGATAGATGGGAATAATTAAATTGGAAGAACAACGAGAGCAAGCTAGGAAAACCCATGCTCATCACCAAGCGCTAATAAAATCCTCTTTTGACTCAAGCATAATGACCAAAAAAAAAAAAAATTGATGGGAGATATAGTTTTGAAATGGGATAAGTCTCACGAAGAGAAAGGCAAACATATAAAATTCCAGAAAATGTGGCTTGGTCCTTTTTAGATTGTAGAAGTCATAGGCCCGTCAACGTTTGTGTTGCAGGATTTAGCAGGTAGAAAGGATTATCTACCTGTTAACGGACAAATCCTGAAAATATACTTTCCATAGAAGATAACTCTTCCAAAATTTTGTAGGATAGCTTTTTGTTCTTCTTTCTTAGAAATAAAACCAATTGTAGATGATTACTACAGGAATTCGCGTTAAAATGGACACCAGATCCTCTGTTAGATTTTTATTTTTCACTTGTACAAACAGTAAAAATTTTCGAGAATCTGATCTTTATTATTGACGAATAAAGTCCAACTTTACCCTAGAAATGATACTAGTTCTGACTTCAAAAATTTTATGAAAGCAACCTTTGGCAAAAACCTTGTTTTATATCAGCACAATGAAAGATATCAATTACAAAATGAGTATTCTCTGTAAAATTTCTATTTTTCAAGCTCTATTATTACCGTACATAACTTTCTTAAGGAAAAACAATGGGTTCCTCCCTGCTAAAGGAAATCGCAGCATTCAGAGAAGTAATCCGAGAAAGCAATATGTATCTCAAATAATAAGAGGTCTCATCACGAGCCGGCTTATCATGATCACAGATATTATAACTTGCTGACCTTGCCAATACTAATGAATTTAGACTTCTGTGATCCATAACATTTGTTTAGAGAATTTTCGGCAAAATCACATAATTTCTCATTTGTCGACGCGTTTCGAACCAACTAGTGTGGTTCATCGTCAGGACAAGTTGAAGATACAGATCCAGTTCAGCGTGTTAAATAGTCTAAGCAGAGACTCAAACGGCTAAAAAATCTAACGGCTACTTTTCCACTTAGGACCCCAGTCAAACTTCCTTTAACTGATTAATATTAAATTACTATTATAATAATGGAGCTAGGTTAACCAGGTAAAAAATAAAACAGATCCAAGGTTAATTTATTAAAATTAATTCATTTATTTACTTATATTATTAATCCATTATATATATATATATATATTTATATAATATATATATATATATATATATATATATATATATATATCAATATTTTATTTAATAATTAATTCAATTATATTTATAAATATATAAATATATATATAATTCTAATATATTTTTTATTATATTATAAAATATATAAATCTATATATATTCTAATATTTTTAATACTTAATACCCTATTTGATGCTAAGTTATACTGAGTCCTTCGTCAAAGACTCGGCTTCCTTTATTGATGATCTTAAGAGGATTAAGCTTGAGCCCGAGGACATTATGGTAAGTTTCGACGTGGTCTCGCTTTACACCTGTATTCCTATCAATGAGGCCATGAAGGTGATTTATAAGCTCACCGACCATGATACGGCGAAGTTAGTTGAACTTTGCCTCACCTCCACCTTTTTTAGCTTCGAAGGAGAATTCTATGAGCAGACCTATGGGGTTGCCATGGGCTCCCCCTTGTCTCCGGTAGTCGCTAATCTCTTTATGGAAGATTTTGAGTCTAAGGCTTTGGCCTCCTCTCGTCTCTTTCCGAAGCTTTGGAGAAGATTTGTTGATGACACTGGTGTTTTCTGGCCTCATGGTCCTGATGAGCTGGATCATTTCTTCAATCATCTTAATAACCAGTCCGACGCCATAAAATTCACGATGGAAAAAGAAGACAATGGTTGTCTTCCGTTCTTGGATGTTCTCGTCTCTAAGAAAGTGGATGGTTCCTTTTCTCATCAAGTGTTTAGGAAGAAGACGCATACTGAGCAGTACTTGCATGCTTCTTCCCATTATTTCCCTTCTCAAAAGTTAGGGGTTCTATGCACTCTCGCCACCCGGGCTGTTAGAATCTCTGATGAAGAAAACTTGGAAAAGGAGAAGGCTCATCTCCTAGATGTCTTTGTGGAAAATGGTTACAAGAGGCACCTGGGTCATAAGGCCTTCCTCAAGGCTAAGAAGGAGCCGTCAATCCGTAGGGATTCTAGTGATCGTGCCATGGGGGTCAACCTTCCTTATATCCAAGGGACCACGGATAGGATTGCGAGGATTCTGAGAAAGTTTGATGTACCCGCAACCTTTAGACCTCTTAATACTAACCGTAGCTCCCTTAGGTTTGTGAAAGATCCTATTGACCCTAAAGACATGAAGGGCATCTATGTCATTCCGTGTTCTTATGGGATTCCTTATATTGGTGAGACAGGTCGCTCTATCAATCAGAGGATTAGCGAGCATTCGGCTGACTTGAAGCATGGTAGGACCAAATCCTCAGCCCTGGCTGAACATGCTGAGAAGACGATGCATCATGTGTGTATCGAAGAGGCTCAAGTCATTGCTAAAGTTGCTCAATTTCACCATCGCAAGTTTAGAGAGGCCCTGGAAATTGAAAAAAGACCGAAAAATCTTAATAGGGATGATGGCTGGAAGATCAGCAGTTGCTGGGTCCCAGCCCTGTCTTCCTAGCCTCCGCAGTCCCTTCTTGGTAAGGCCTCTGTGTTTCTTGTTTCCTTCTCTTCGGGGTTGGTTCCCTTGGTGTGTTAATTTATTTCGTTTTTTATTTGTTCCCCCTTTTAATTATCGTCCTTATGGTTTTATTTATTCCCCTCTTTTTTCCCTTTATTTTCGTTGATTATTTTTGAGTTGTAATCCTTCCAATTTATTTGTACCTAGCATATTTGATCAGAAAAATTAAAGAGTTTTGATCTTTCCTTAGAATGTAAGGTTATTTTATTAGCCTAAGAATTTGCTATTTTCGAATATAATTAGAATTAATTAATTAATTAATAAAAAATATGTCAGTAATTGTAATATATTTTCATTTAGTCATTTTTTATAAAAAAATTTAATAAATTTAAGCTAACCCTATTAAAAAGAAACAAATTTTTTTTGATATATTTATCTAGTATTTTATAGGAATTTATATAATATTAGATGAAATACTACTACGTATTGAAAAGATTAATATATATAGTTTTATATATTTGTTTATATATATAGATGTATATTC
Organism: Pinus taeda; assembly: GCA_000404065.3. NCBI lineage: Eukaryota > Viridiplantae > Streptophyta > Pinopsida > Pinales > Pinaceae > Pinus > Pinus taeda. The sequence goes on along the minus strand of APFE031645673.1, from coordinate 156,266 downwards.
ATATTTTAGATTTAAATTTAAATAAATAAATGGTTTAGTTTTGTTAACTAACCATTGGTCTATTTATTTATTTTTACCGAGTTTAAAGAATAAATATTTTTTCTAATAAATATATAATAATTTAATAACTTAGCATCAA